>PVLA01016291.1:0-21319 GCA_004027455.1 Hydrochoerus hydrochaeris
CGGAGCTTCCGGCCTCAGCACCCTGTAGGGTCAGTTCTAAGTCACCGGCTCTGAGGAGTTACAGATTGTCCCTCTGAACAAGAGAGTTCCGTACTCAGACAAAACTATTGATTTCTGTTCTACTACCCAAATGACACCACCATTTGGACACATTAGGTAATTTGCTACAATTTTGGTTTTCTGATTTGGGCCTGAGATTCAGGCCATACCGTGAAATGTTATTTTAGTTTAAAAAGAAGAAGAAGGAATTGCTGTAAGCCAGGAATTCAGGATTCTACAATTCCTTGAATTTTTTTGTCTCTATAATGCTCTAGCTCTTAAAAAACATGTTTAATGAGACTTACTATCTGATTTTTTTTTTCAGGAAATTATTAACAGCCAATTGCGATTGCTACTTCTGGAAAAATCACCATGATCACTGAGAATTAACAATATCATATTCTTACAGATGTCCTATGTCAGTCTTTGCCTCTTAAAAATGTCATTTCCCCAATTTTGCGGTAGATAAAGGACAAATATCCAAAACGTACAATTGAACCCTTACCAATCAATAAGAAAAAAAAATCATGATGAAAGAATTCAACAAGAACAAAAATCTTTTCAGTTTTATGCTCAAAAAAAATTTAAGTAAAGTAAGTAACTAAATAAATCCAAAAATACATAAATATGCTGTCACTAACAAATTAATAAAGGCCAAAAATGAAATAAGTAAAATACAGCTTTTCAACTTTTACACTGGTAAAAATGAAAAAGGTTTGATAATACACTGCATGGATAGAGTTATAAAGAAAACAGTGTCAGAGACAACATCATATAATCCATAGTGGGAAACTGTGTGATGTCTATTAAAATTCACACCTTGGACCCAGAAATTCCACCACAGAAAAATTACTGCCATGCAAAAATATGTGTTAAAGGATCATCATTTTGGGAGTATTTTCAATAGTGAATTCTAAGAGAACACCCAGTTAGTATTTTAGTAGCTGTAAACAATATTTTTGAATACTTACCTGTTGCCTATCTTTTCCAGCTTTGCTTTACAAGCAGTGATCCATTAATCATTCAATAAATTTAGGAAATTGATTCTATTCATATTTCTTGGTCTCAGATGAAGATATCAAAGGCAGAAACTGAAATAGGATAAACAGTAATTTGTTTCTCTTCCTTTTTTTAAAGACGAAACACTATTCTAGGTGCTTTATTATGTTTACACATTTCATTTATTTTAAGATAGACCTGTTATTATGGTCTTTCTTTAACAGTGTAGAAACTTGTCACTTGAAATAGCTTATGCAACTTGTTCAAGGTCTCACAGATGGGAAATCACAGAGGCAAGTACTAGTAACCACAATGTCATATGTTTTTTGGGTTTTTTTTGGTTTTTTTTGGTGCCGGAGAATCGAACTCACGACCGCGTGCTTGCAAAGCAGGTGTTTATGCCGCTTAGCTAAATCCCTAGCCTATCATATGCTTTTTGAGCTACAGGAGGTATACCTAAGGTAGGATCTTTTTTGCCTTAATTAAATGTCATATATCTCAATCTCCCCTTTTCAGGAAAATAGGAATGAAACCAATAACTTGCAGAAATCTGTCAGCTAAATTCATCTATACCAAGATGATCTAGTGGCTAAAATTTTACCAGAGGTTTAGTAATGCACTAAAACAAGAAAAGATATATGGGCCACAAGAAAAGGAATAAAACTGCCTTTATTCATAGATGGCATGATAGTCTGTGTCAAAAACACAAGAGAATACACATATCACACACACACACACACAGCATATATCTCCTAGAATTAGCAAGGGTGTAGCACATGGAGTTAATACACAATAGGATTTTCTATTTTCCAACAAGAATAATGAGAATTTGAAGTTTTAAAAAGCACTAATTATAACAGTCCCCACCCCTCAAATCTTAAATACTTAGGTATACTACAAGGCATAAACCTAACAAATTATTTACAAGATACGTGGGCATGTCCTTCAGTGGGTGAACAGAGAAACACACCATGAATAACCACACAGTGAGATGTTTTTCAGTGATAAAGTGAAATGAGCTACCATCTTATGAAAAGAAAAGAATACTAAGTGCATCTATAAGTGAAATGATCTGTCAAGGTTATACAATCTATGATTCCAATTATTTGACATTTTGAAAAAGACAAAGCAATGGAGAAGATAAATTGATTGGTAATTGCCAGAGAGGAAATCCTAGGGGAGAAAGGAAGGTTGAATCATTGACATACAGAGGACTTGTTAGGGTGGTAGAACCATTCCACATGATACTGTCACAGTAGATATAAGACACTGGCAGACATACAAAACCCATACAACTTTATAGGATAAAGAATGGACTTCAAAATATGTACACAAACACATACACACACATGAGCTAGCACATTACTAAACTGGTGTGGGTATGATGGTTCACAACTGCAAGTTTGAGGTTGGCCTAGGAAATTTAGCAAGATCCTGCCTCAAAGTAAAATTAAAAGATGATGGGAATGTAGTAAAGCATGTGTGTGAGGTCCTGGGTTCAATTCCCAGTATCGGAAAAAGTTAAAACAACAAAAATTTAAGAATTCAAAAAAAAAATCCCTGGGTGGGAGGCAGAGTATAAAATACCCACACAAATCTATGAGAATGTCACTGAACAGAGGAGAAGGGGAATCCTCACTAAACAACCTTGGAAAGCACTGGAGTCTCCAAAATTAAAGGCATGTTCTCATGCCTTTAAATATAGGTACATAGGTTCGATATTTCACTCGACACCATAGAGATACAGGGCCCTAATTCTGGCACTGCCTTTCACTGATTCTCAAAATATGCAAAAAATAGATGCACAATGGGAGTCAGATTTCTCCTCACCGGAGTGGAAATATGCAGAGGAGTAGAGTAGAAGACCATTTCAATTGACATGATAATGAGAGTTGGAGATGCCAGTAACAAATTACGTTTATAGGAAGCCATGTAAAAATGGCAAACCAATGCTCGGACTATGTATATAGTCCTAGAGCTCCAAAAAGCAACTGCAGCCCAGTATGGTGAGCACAAGCAACATCCAGATTTGGAGCTTTAATACACTTCTGATAAAAGAGTAAGATTTCTTGAAGAAATGGCTGATTCTAAGGACTGCAATAGAAAAATACAGATGAATCAGAAGCATTGTGTCATGCTAAAAGGTGAGGAAGTGCTCCTCCCTGCAGAAAAAATGACAACACAACACAGACACACACACAGACACGCACACACACACGCACACACACACACACAGAGGCATATTTGTCAAAAGAAGACAGAAGCTAACTGAACATGCTCCCAATGGCTGAAGCTGGAACTACTTAAACAATAAAATAAGTAACAATATTTAACTATAACTGATACCTTAAAATATATGTAACTATCCATAAGCCCTTTCTAATATAAATAATTGAATAAACAATTAAATGAGAGAACGTGGATAGCTCTGATGCAGAAAAACCCCAGATAATTTATGTAGAGAGTCAGCCCACCCACAGGGATGTGGGCCAAGTCCTCCTCATGCCTGGGCTGTGCCTCATGATTCCCTTCAAAAGATGACAGTAAATCAAGAGAGGCAAAAAGGAGTTTTAAAGAGGAGAAACCTGAGAAACTCAGCCTCGGCCAGGTGATCAAGGTCAACCTGAACGAACATTAGTCAGGTGGAGAGCAAGTATCCCTGATACGATATGACAGAAATAGCACTTTACCTCAGTGATCTTTCTCTCAAAAACCCGTAATCTCAGCACAGGCAGGAGAAGAAGATCACGCAAATTGCCATAGGGGAACATCTTCTCACATGTGTGACCTTCTTCTAAAAACTGTCAAGGTGACCAAAGACAAGAAAAGTCTGAGAAACCGCCATAACCAAGAGAAGCCAGCAGAAATGTGCCAATTAAAGGCCATGTAGCATTTTGGGTAGGATCCTAGCATGCTAGAAGAACATTAGGTAAAAAGGATGAGGAGGCTGAGGGTATAGCTCAGTGGTGGAGGGTTTGCCTAGCATGCACAAAGCCCTGAGTTCAATCCCCAGTGCCACCAAATAAATAAATAAATAGAACTATGAAACTATGAACAATGAACAAAGTATTATGGACTTTAGTTCATAAGAATGGATCAATGTTGTTGAATTAATTATAAAACATTTATCCCAGTAATGTGAAGTGCTAATATAAGGAGAAATGAGGATGTGGTTTATGGGAATTCTCTGTGCTATCATATCAATTTTTCTGAAATACAAAATTTCTAAAATATTTTTAAAACAGCATTCATACATACCTCAATTCCTGCATGGTCAGTGACAAATGCAGCCCCCTCAGGCCTCCCACAAAAGGAATTCGCAATAGACATCTGTCATGTCATTTTGTCAACCATATAGGGCCTCCTTTATCACAACTTCTGCCGTCACCTGACGATTACCTGAAGCAATGCACAGTATCTTGCTGATCTCTTTCTCCCAAATAGCAACACTTGTGCCCATATTTACTAAGGACTCCAGAGGGGCCACCTCGGCAGTGAAATACACTGTCCCACTGCAGAGAGCGTGCAGGTCTTCACTGCAGTTTGCCCTGTGTCTTGAGTAGAAACCATTAAGATTGAGCTGGACTCCAGTATCAGAGACCCTTTAGTGCTCAGAAAGCAAAATTCAGCCTTGAACCCTGTGCCTAAGTCATTTCTCCAGAAATGTCTTCCTCTTTCTTGTGGCTAGATCTACCAATTTTGGCCTCAGAGTGGAGCAGTTTGAGAAAGTCCTGGAGTGAATTTGGCTTAGGATATGGACCTCAGTTTTAAAAACTTTGAAGGAAATGAATGATTTGACCAACACTGAAATTTTTAGCACAAGTCCTGGTAATACACATGAAGATTCAGAAGTCTGCAGAAGTTGCACTGGTTTCTGACGTGCATTTATATTTACTGTTGCCAAGTTCTTCACGATAGAGTGGAAATGAGAATAATGAGTGCCTGAAGACTAGAATTAGGACATTTCTAGAGAAGAGGGACTTGATGCTTAGGAAATGAGCTTTATAAACCAAAGAATTTATAGATGGCACCTATTGCAAAAGAAACAGATAAGATCTTCTGTAGCAGAGTAAATAGACTTTAAGGAGAGAACAAAAAGGAGAAGATGGAGAAATAAGAGAGACAATCTGGCTTAATGAAAGTCAAGATAATAAAGATACTGTATGTCCGATTTAAAATTGTTTGCATTTCAATAGCCAGTACAGGGAGTTATAGATCAGAGGTCTTGTGTAATTGGGAAGAGTCTGACTGAAGTCAAGGGAAAGGGTGACTTCCTGCTTCCAGAATGCTGGGAATCAATATCACAGGAAGTAGCACTGTAAGAGTAAATGCCAAAGTTTCGAGCCAAAAATAGAAAAGGAATGAAAGCCCATCTAGAACACTCAGAAGTCCCTGGGGCTACCCACATTTCGTAGAATGAATTGCAAAGTTCAAATCTGAGCATAAAGAATTCTAGCTGAGCTACAAGAGCAGCCTTTGAGACTGAGTAGACTGAAGTTCAGAGAATTTAAATCAATTGCTTCTGCTCTCCTGGCTGCCCCATGTGGAACTGAGACTAGCATTTGTGCCTCTTGACTCACCTCTAAGTTGGAAGTAAGCAACTCCTCTTGCTTTTGCCGTGAAGTGGTCTATGGTTTTTTCTGCTCCAAAACTACATAAGGTCGGCTCTGGTCACACTCACTACCAGGAAGGGCCATTAACAAAACCAGTTTAAAGTGCTCACAGGTGTGTCCTGAGAGACAGAGGAGCAGCCATAGTCACAATTAATAGCAGTGATCAGCAGGGCTTTATGTGTGGTTCAGGTGGATATTTTCAGACCTCCGAAGTGAACAGATAAAGTTATTTTGTGGAATAAAAGTGCTCTTTATTTTTCAAGAAGAGAACTGTATGTGCAAGTGGCCACTTGGAAAACTCTGAGATGAGCTTTTGCCTTGAGTGAAAGTCTAACAAACCTACTCCATCTGGTGCACTCTTAATGAATCCTTCATGCCTGTGAGGTAGGAGATGTTCTTTTAGGAATCTCAAAATAAGAACTGTCATGGGGAGTCCTGAAATACAGTCCAGACCAAGACATGTGTCTCTAGTTGATTTCCCAATTACTTTGTTGCTTGCCTGGGTTTCTTTGATCCTGGCCTGTGGTTCACTTTCAAAATTATTTCTTCCCAAACCTTCCCCTCCCTGAATGAGTCCATCTCAATATTGCCCTAACTGTGTGGGCTAGCTACCCCTCCCACTTTATTGATATTTTGAAAATGAATTTATTATTTTCTGGTTTCCATCTGGGTTCCATCTGGGTTCCAGCTTTATTATATTTTACTGGTCATCAAATAAGAATAATTACACTATCAAGCATTTATTGACCACACACTATACCCCACCAAAACACACACGGTTTAACCTTCTGGACACTCCCGTGGCTGGGAGCACATGCAGCTTTGATTACTATAGAGGACTGTGGGTTGGATTTAGGAATTTTTGCCTAGAGGACTAACAACTCTTATTTCATAGAAAAAGAAAAACATGGAAGAGGAAGAGGAGAGAGGAGGAAGAGCTCTTGTGTGCATCTGATTCAATTTCTTACATAGCTGTTCATGTAAAACTAGGGATATGAGAGCTGGGTGTGTGGTGGTGCTTACTTATAATCCTAGTACTGTGGGAGGCTGAGACAGGAAGTAGCCAAGTTACAACTCAGCCCATGCAATTTAGTAACTTAGTGATCCTTTGTCTCAAAATGTAAAAACATAAAAAGAGATGTGAAGGTCCTAGATTCAGTACCAAAAGGGAAAAAATATCCAGCAGGGATATGAAATATTCAATGCCACTTTAAATTTAAAGACAGGAGATGTGCAAATATGAGGAGTTTCAAAGCAGGAGAGTGAGACCAGGAAGGGGTTAGGACACAGCATAAGAGGATCTGTTAGCAGTGAGCTGTGGCTGCCTAGCTCACTGGCTGGCGAAGCGTCTCAGGATCAGAGAACAGGAGGTGGCTGGAACACCATCTGTTACTTTGTGTAGCTTCCCAGTCTAGCAACTTTTCACCTTGCTTCCCAATGGGCTGTGTGCAAATCACGGATCCTAAGGTTGTCCTGTGGCGTGACTTGTACAGTGATGTCTGAGCCTGCAGAAAAGAAAGGGATCACCAGCTTCTGTGGTCCCTGGCTTATCAGAATGCAGATCTCCCTCCCAGGGGAGGTAAGGGTGGTGTCTTCTCACTTCTGCAGAGTCCTTCTTTCACAGTGGCTTCACGCTTCTTTTAGCTTTGGCTGTTGGAAATAAAACCTGCCCTCTTGCCCAGGGCTTAACTTCAGGGGTGCCACTTGGTGCCCAGAAGGTCCAGTGCTGGCCTAGATGTTACCAGGAAGGTACCTGGAAGATATGACTAACAGCTGACTTTAAGTAAAGGAGGTAATGTGGGCCCCACCCACCCCTTGAAGGTCTTCAGAGAAGCAGCTTGATCCTCCAGGGCACCAGCCCTCTCCCTCCTCTCTGATGAACCAGAGGGGTGGGGAAGGGAATGGGGCCGGTGAGAGGGCAAAACTTAGTAGCCTTTCTGCCCAAACCTCTCTAGTGTCAAGACAGAAACATCATCAAAACTCACCAGCCTGCCTTTCTCCAGTGGTTTTTTAAAATTTTATCTCAGGATCCCTTTGCAATTCCTCCAGTTTTTGAGGACCCCAGTGACCTCATTGCTTTTGCAGACTTGGGAACTGAGCCTAAGGCCTTCAGACTAAGCACCGTCACCAGTTCTTTGTTGCATATTTCAGTTTTGAGGCAGGATTTTGTTAAGTCACTAAGCTGCCCAGATTAGCCTCAAACTTTTGCTCCTCTGGCTTCAGCCTCCCAGAGTGCTGGGATTACCACTACTACGTATGTTGTATTTACCATCATGTGCTATATTAGAAATAAATTAAAATTGGAAATTTGTTAAAAAAATAAGCAGATTTTCATTCATTTTTGCAAAGCTAATATCTAGCTTAATAGAAGACAGCTGGATCCTGCTATCAGCTTCTGCATTTGCTCTCTTTCAGTATCATACATCATGTAGTTTCTGGAAAATTCCACTGTAGGCTAATGAAAGAACATGCACATAAAAGGTGAAAAAATCTTGTTTAGGTTGAATTTTGTGGGCCTCCTGGAAGAGTCCTGGAAACACTCAGGTCCCTGGATCCCACGTTGAGAAACACTTTTCCATATTCCCTGGTCCCCCGTGGCCCCTTAGGCCTCAGGGAATTGCTGACCATCAACCTTGGCTTTATTGCAGGCTCCCTCTCCTGCCTGCATTCCTCCACCTCGAGCTCTCTCTCTTCCCTGGAAACATCCACAGCTCGCTTCCCTACCCATGTCTCTCTTCGCTCAAGTGTCACTGCAGTGAAACCTCAACTCCAGAAACCATCTGTGCACTTTCTCTTTTTTTAATGGAAGAAAAGTAAAACAAAATCTCATAACAAGATGATAGGAAAATAACAATAGTTGACACATTATTATCTTCAAAGTAGTTATTTAAGTACAAGATATGGACATAAAATACTCTTCAATCAATATAAGCATTAATCTTCCTCTTCTCTGAACTAAGAGACACTAATATTGCAACTTATTTGCATTTTTCTCTTCTCCTTTCTTTCCTTTCCCATTTTCCCTATCCTGGTTTCTTTACCCTGTTCTAACAGTTTCTTCCTATTTCCCATTATCTATTGTACATTTTTGATCTTATTTATACTCTTTCAGTTTCTCACGCCAGGGAGACAATACGATGGTTACATGTGAGTCTGATTTATTTCACTAATGAGTATGTTCTCAAGTTGCATTTTTTTTACCTATAAAAGTCTCAAGTTTATCAGTCTATGTACTTTATTGATATTTTGTTTTATGTTTTACATTAAAATTCCATGAGTACAGGGATTTTGGTTAGCTCCTTACTCTGTTCCCCATGCATGGAACAGTGCTTATCTGGTACTATGTGACTAATAAGTGTATTCACAAGCCAGGTATGTTCGTGCAGAGCTGTCACCCCACACTCTGGGAGACTGATGCAGAATTACAAGTTCAAGCCCAAAGTGGGCAATTCTGCAACTAGGCAAGACCCTGTCTCAAAAATTTTAAAAAGTAGGGCAGACCTGGGTAACATAGCTCAGCATGAAGACTCTGGGTTCAAGCCCCAGTAAGTAAATAAATAAATAGCTTGAGACATTTCTAGCTAAATGGAAGCATGAAATACTCTTAAAAGAAATAAAGTGGACACACGTGTGAATACCAAATCGTCTCTCTGGTGTGAGAAACCAAAAGAGTAAATAAGGACCAAAATGTACAATAGATGTGGTGAAATGGGAAAAAAATGTGCAAATAAGAAGGGGAATTAGAGAGGGTGGGAGAGGAAAGGAAAGAAGTGAAAAGAGAGTAAGCGATGAGAAGAGAACGAAGAGAGGGAAACAAAGCTTTTGTGCACACATTTGAATGGAAAACATATCCAGTACTATATATTTAGGGCTCAGTACTCTCTGTGGGTTCAGGAATCTGCTGGGGTCTTGAAATGTGTCCCCTGTGGCAATGGCAGGCTACTGCATTGAGTGAACAACTGCTACACAGCTCAGCAGAGAGCCATGACAGTGAAAAAAAAACTACCCAGAAGCAACCCAGAGCCCAGTTCACTGGTCTGTGAGCCCCATCCTAGGACTTGGACCTCAGAAATCCCTGCCTTTCATAGCAAAAGTTATTTCAGTATTTAAATATGACAGAATCCATTGCCTTCCCAGAGTTGATCTCAGAGAACTCTGAAGATGGAGTTGTTTTGCCTTCTTTTTTTTTTCTTTTTCTTTGGTGATGGTGAGGGTGCTGAGGACTGTGCCAGGGCCTTCACACTGAGCCAAATCCCTGGCCTTTTTCCTTCTTTTAATTTTGCAACAGATCCTTGCCAGGTTGCTAAACTTCCCAGACTGGGCTCTAACTTTCAATCCTCCTGTCTCAGCCTCATGATGTGCTGGGATCATAGGCATGAGCTCCCATTCCCAGCGGTGTCCAGCCCAATACCTGGAAGAAGAGGTTAAAGTTCCAGATGTCATGCTATGGGGCACCACTGAGACCACACTCCATCCTGCATTTGCTCAGCTGTAGTTGGAGATGCTCCAGAATAACAAACACAACTCAAGCGCCACTGGGGACATGAGTCTGGGTTGGAGAAGATTTGGGGTACCATGCAAAGGTCTTCATGTACTCCAAAGTCTGCCACATGGAGAAAAAAAACAAGACATTCCTCTTTCAGCAGTGTTAGTACATTAAAGTGACAGGCAAGATTCTTTCAGTCATTTCACTTAGCAAATAAACGGCCTGGCTGCCTTTGCTCCACCCTTGCAAGAGGCAGAGACTTGTGGAGGATAATGTCATTGAGAGCAGCGTAATGTGAAAAATAGGACTTTAAGAGAGCAACTCGCTTTCAAGTCCTGGCCGCAGCAGTCAGTCACTGTGAGGCTGCGGGCTTCGGTTTCAAGCTTTGGTTTCTTTCTCCGTAAAATTCCAAAGACAGTACTTACTTTGCTGGATGATGATGAGAGAGAAATGGAAGGTGTGTGGTGCTCTATTCATAGTGGTGTTTGCAATTATTCTTTTGCTGCTTAGAAAGTGACATGAGAGGTTTCTGCATTTCTCATAGATGCCTCTTCCGCACCCACAGTACTGAGGTTGAGCCCAAAGCCTTCATGCTGCCGAGGGACCTCCCCAGTCTTTTCTCCTTATCTTTTTGTTTGCTTGTTTGAGGCTGGATCTTGCTAAATCCCTCAGTTCCCCAGGAACGCACAGTAAGAAGTTTGATCCTCCCTGAACTGCTGGGTATGTTATTGACTGGGGATGTCGCAGGTCTACGGGTTGAGGCTGAAGATCATCACCTCAAGGTCAGTGCCCTAGATTTGTACTGCTCATTGCAAATGCAGGTCTCCACTGAGGTCAGTGCTAGGTCTGGTCCACCATGAAAGAGATTTCTCTACTCCCGTAAATACAGCTGAATGATGGTCAGCCGCTGTTTCTGTGGCTTTGGGCAGATCTGGGTGTGAGGGAAAGGCTGTAGAGTAGCAGATAGAAAACAGCCCTTTCCGATTATTTGCACGCAACACAGAATCTGTTTATTTCTTTCTCTCAAATTGAATTACAGTGAAAATAAACTATGGGGCTTTTCACAGTAACTGGCCCCCTATTTTAGAAAATAAACAATTTGCTAAGAAGTCTTAAGGAATAACATCATGTTTCACTTTCCCTTAGAAAATTCCTTTTTTTGTTATACAACAATTCTTTCAGAAACCATTTTTAAAATTCAGATTATCAGTCAGTTCAATTATTTCATTTGCTGTTGCTTTGACTTCTTTTGAATTCCCAATTTTTATTTTGCTTCATTATTTTTACTTAGTATACTTTTATTCAGTGTAGTGGTAAACAAAATGTCCTTATGTAGTTGTGCTTTTGACATTTAATGATCATATCAGTTCAAACCCATACTTTTGAAAGTTAAAATTTTGCAACTAAGTGGTGACATAATTGTTTGCCTCCTTTTAAAATCTATAACTTGTTGTTCCTTTGATATATCATTTTCTTTAATTAAAAGATTAACAAGGGGCTGGGGATTTAGCTCAGTGGCTTAAGCACCTGCCTGGCAAGCACAAGGTCATGAGTTTGATCCCCAGTACCAAAAAAAAAAAAAAAAAGATTAACAAATATGTCATTTGAACTTTAGATAGTACTTATTAACTTGCTATGTTTGAGTAATATTGTGAAAAACCGTATGTTTATTCAAAATTTGCAATTCCTCTATTAACCTGGAGGAGATTTCTCAAAGTTTTAATGTGGCTCATGCTATGCCAGCCAGTGTGCTTCTGCGAAGGGTTGCTTAAGAGTGAAGAACAGAATGTCAAGGCATTTATATTTTTGCCCAAATCTGATCCCCTTATAGCTCAGACTACTAGGAGGACATTATTCTTTCTGCCAAAAGGGGCTTAAAATATCTGTTCCTATTTTCATAAAAAAGGGAAAACACTACAGATTATGTCTAAAGTATTTATCTATAGATAAGGTTAAAAAGGCACCTACAAAATCATGGAACTCTTTTTGCTAAAATGTAAACTGCCACTGGGCATGGGTGGCATCACACATCTGTAATTCCAGTGCTTAGGGGGCTGAGGCAAGAAGATCACATGTTCAAGGCCAGTCTGAACTGGATATAGTAGCACCCTCTGTCAAAACATAGAACAGAAGTAAAAAAGGCATAAACATTTGCCAGAAATTTGCAGCACCCAATAAAGAAACAATAGCTCCCAACAAAACCCAAAGGCAGTGGGTTCATGGAAGCTGATCGCATTACTGACATGTATTAATTGACAAATAAGCAAATAAATAATGCAAAGCTTTACATGGACTGGAAGTGGGTGCTCTATAAACTGAGGCTTGTGGTTAATCTGTTATTCACATCTGAGCTTTTTTTTTTGACACTAAACAAGACAAGGCAGCATCCTTGATGATTAAGGGCTACAAGCCAAGCTTAAACAGGTGGTAACAGTTCTGAAGTTGATGGTCCTGATCAGTGGACTTTTGGGCCCACACGAACTCCAGCGACAGGAAGAGCAAAGAACCCTCTAAGCAAATTGTCCTCTAGTCCTGTTAGTTAGGCTTTATCTTTACTTCTCATTGAGGAAGAACTGGAACCCTCTAACTTTCTTTATGGCTTGCTACATACACATAGTATGAAAAAGTATATTAGCTTGTCCTTAAGAGATAGATTTAGTAATTCTTTAAACATTGCTTTAACACCAATCTGTTACTGTCTTGAGTGAAAATCTCCTTTATTTTTTGTTCTTTTTGTAAAATGTGCTGGGTAAAATCCCTACCTGATAATTTTAGTCTTATAATTCACTATTTCATCAACAAACAGAAACTACTGTAGATATTTCAGACAGGAAGGGCTTTAACAGAGGGCATTAAAGGCTTATGTAACCATTGGAAGAGCTACAAGAACAATTGTTAAGGGAGATCTGAGACGGAGGTAATTAATAAGAACTTGCCTGGAACCTATAGGAAATCTCAGGAATCTCGGGGTGCCAACACCATCAACCTCAGCTTCCCACAATAACCAGATAGATAAATTCCAGGGACTTTCTCAGGAAGCACTAAAAACTTCCTACTGAGCATCTGCCGATATGACTATGTGTGCCTCCATCAATAAACTAAAGGCTTCTCTTTCTTGCCTTCCACGTCTCTCTTACCTGCTTTGCCCTTAGGAGCTCTACCTTGGAACCACATGGAGCTAGACATTCTGATAAATGTGCCTCCAGACTTTTTGCGTGCAATACAGAGAAGGTTGAAGAAGAGGCTCTGTCACTTGAGGTTTTCAAAGAATAATTGGATGCCACGAAGAATTAAAATAAAAATTAAAGGAAGGCAAAAAGCACTATAAGGTCTGATTTGCAATGGAGGGGAATAATGGATTATTGACCAGCAAATATTCATTTTCCCTTTTCTGCAGCCCTGGGGAAGAAGGTGATTTTCCCACCTCATTGATGTTGCTTGGACAAATGCCTTGCTTTGGATAAAGGAAAATGGGCAGAGATGACAGTGTGAGAGTCCCAAGAAGAGGCATTAAGGGACACTGCATATTTCTTACAGGCTCCTAAAGATTATGTACTCATGAAATGAATATATTCCAAGAGTTACTGCTCCAACTCAGACAGAAAGACATACAGTACCCAAGAGAGCATGACAGAGTCCCTGACAACCCATGGATCCCTAACAAATGGTCACTGTGATGAGCCATGAGACTTGAGGTTCTTTGGAACCTCAGTAACACAGGTTTCTGCAGGTATCATTTGGTTTTTGTCACAGATTTTCTGTGTGAATAATTTCATGATCTACAGCAATGAACATAGACTTTGGAGCTCTAGCTCCATCATATATTAATTTCAGTGAAGGCAGATAAGTCTCTTTATGGAGTTCAGTATCCTCATTTACAGCATTGGAATAAAATTATGAAAGCTACACATATTTGTAATTTTCTTTGCCTTAGGCATTGGGACCTTTATTGACACTGCCTTTTCAACATGACTCTGTGGATTGGAAATTTATAACTCATATATTTGAAGTGAAGACACCAGGACTTTTATAGATGCTTTTTAAATTACAAGGCATATAAGGAAAATATCTGGTTCCCAAGTCAAAATCTGTCTCCTAAGCCTGGGTTCTTGCTATCAGTATTAGCTACAATTATACATGAGATGCCTGGAAAGTCATAGTAGGCAATAAGTGTAGCCATAAGTACCCATCACTAGCTTCACCTAATTTCCATGGTGTTCTCCTGGCCTCAAGTTTCATGGGCCTGCAATAGTTTGCACCTGAAATGCCCACAAAGGGCCATGTGTTTAAGTTTTGGTTCCCAATCTGTAGAACTACTTGGAAGTAGTGGAACATTGCAAAAATGAGGCCCAGAGAGAGGCATAAGTATTGCAGAGTGTACCCTCAAAGGGCATTGTGGAACCATGGTCTCTGCCTCTCTTTGCTTCCTGGCCACCGTGACAGAGAGGCTTTGCTCACCTCCCAATCCTTGCCATGATGGCCTGGCTCACCCCAGGATCAAGATCCATGGGACCTATCAACAATGGACTGAGTCTTCCAAAACTGTAAGCCCCAAAGTCTTTTCTCTTTATGTTGATTCATCTCAGATATTTATTACAGTAACAAAAAGCTGACTAAAATCTCATCTAGCAACCTTCTTCCCAGTCTTCCTAAAATGGTGCATCCAATTATCTTAGGTCATTAACAGAAGATAATCTTAACTTTTCTTTTTAATACACAGATGCTGCAGAGAGCTGGGCTTTCTGAAACTATAGAAAGAACAATGGGGAAAAGGTCAGAAAAATTCACTATTAGATCTCAGGTTTTCCACTATATATCAGGGAATCTGACTACCCAGAAAAACACTGACACCCATACTGCTGTCTCAGGTATCTATGGGCAAAGGGAAATCATGGGCGTCTTCTCATGTCAGATGTTGCTGTGGGTTGCTTCTAAATCCCTCTAAAGCCACCTTAAATGGAATGTGCTACATGGTTCAAATGTTTATGGATCTCTCACACCTGCCCTATTCATGTTGAAATGTTAATCCTGAAGGTGATGGTATTTGGGGGTATGGTCTTTGGGGTTTCTATTCTAAAAAACAGATTGAAAGGGAAAAATATCTCTTTATTCCCCTCTTCTCCCCTCTCTCTCCTTTCTTCCCTTCCTTTCTCTCTCATTATACATGGATAAGAACATGACCATCAGAAAACCAGGAAAAAGAGCCTTTAATAGGAATGGAATCAGTGAATCAGGTGACATCTTGGTCTTGGTCTTCTTAGTCTCTAACATTGTAAGAAACAAACTTCTGTTTAAGGCATTCAGTTTATGGTATTTACTATAGTAGCCCAAAGATTTAGACTGTCTACATCTTACTAACCTAGGATTGTGGGATATAAATTCCCAAGTTTCCTCACTTCCACCATGGGGAAGGTATGGGCACAAAAGCCAGCAATACTTAGTACTGTCACCCTTTTGACTCTCTGTATCTGTCTGCACATTTCTCTTATTCAGTTTCCAAATACTAAGAAAGCACAATATAATGTTTCTGCTTATCATAATAGAGCTCTACATTGCGTACAAGCAATATACCTAATCTCTTCACCAAAATCAGAAGACTCCAGTCCCTCAGACTCTGTCTCCACCCCCAGCTAATACAGGCTGCACCAACCCACAGCACAACTTTAGTACCCAAGGCACTACCAAGAGTCAAGTGATGACAAATCACATTTCTGCTCAAACTCTCAGTTCTGCTGCTGGCAGCGGAATGGCTTCTGTTTCTCTTCCTCCCTCTAAGTCTTTAAATCCTCCATACATGTCTCTTGGGGCAAAATGGAATCCAAAATCCTGTCAGATAGGGGAAAATAGGTCCCTGTGCTTTAGAAGCCCAGTGTCATGAAGTTAAAAATATAGGATGAATATTTACAATCAAAAAGCACATTGCAATAAAAGACAGTGGCCATTCATTTCCCTCAAGACCCTCTTTCTTGTTTTGAGCACACCGATCCCATCCTTCCTGCCATGTTCTGAAGTAGTCTAGGGTGATTTCTTTCATGAATGACTTTATAAGGTGTGATCAAAAATATGGTGAGTGCTATTGCTGAGCGTTACCCCACAGAAAGGCAGGCTCTTGACAATATCACAGTGTGTCCTTGTCCACCTTTGTCACCGGATCTCACTGTGTATGACTTGTGGCTCTCTTCTGAAGTCAAAATTATCAGAAAGAGGCAGCACTTTGCATTGCTACAGGACATCGAGTCTCCATGACAGCAGAAATAGACACTTGTGAGAAAGGACTTGCAGGACTCCTTTAGAAACTGACCAGAGTGATGGGCTAAGTGTGCTCAAATCAAGGGGAAGCAGTTTTGGTGGAGTTGATCCAACATCTCTTTTAGAGTAATAGCAAACATTCTGAAATCTAACCTGCACTGTATTTTTGAATCACACCTTGTGAACGGGCTGGAAATGGAGCCGTGCTGCTGTAGATGTGCCTGACCCGTGCGGGTCACCTATCCTTTCTGTTTCCCAGGCCTTCGCGTCTGATTTTATAGCTTTTTCCCAGCTCTTGGGTCATCGCTCTAACCTCAGCCCCAGGCTCATGATCCAGCACACAAAGGCTTAGTCCACACTGGTTGTGAAGGACCATTACCTGCGTCCACGACTATGAAAGCCAATCTTAGTCCACCCTACCTTCCGAGAGGAGAAGAATGTCCCAATTTCTATTTGCCATCATATCAAGGAAGAGGGAAACTATATTCAATATTCTTTTGTGGCTTGAAAAATCAACCCAATCCCATTTTCCCTGGCCAACTCATACCAAATTAAACTCAAGGCCTACCAATGGTATTTACTTCACTGAGGGGGAGGCATTTATGAAGCAGGTATACAACAAAGCCATTCTGATCTGCCACTATAATTTTCTCCCAGTTTTTAAAGGCCTCATTAAAGAGATCGAGGCTGTGATTCCACAGGGATTTATGAACTCATCAGGGAAATGCCAGTGAGTCAGCCCATTGCAGACTTCTCACAGAAGCGCGCTGTGTTTAGCTGTAAGCAATGTTCAGCGTGGCTTAATTAGAAACACTAGTTAACAGGGAGTCAGATTGACATTTTATCTCCTGGTCACACTTCAAAATTATTCCCCAAATGAAAAATGTGTTAGTAGCCATGAAATTCAACCCTGACATTACCTATGTGGGTTAAAATGAAGCCAGGCAATAGACCTAAGAGATAACCAGATGGTGGCATTCATAGGCCTTCCCTTCTTACGTATTTATTTAGCATGTATGTTCATCCATTTAACATGAAAAGGTTGTGTTAGGCAGTTTGCAGAATATATTGATAAGAGATGGAGTCCTGGAGTTCTAGGAGGCTAAACCCTAAGAAAGAAACGAACTGCCTAATCTCTCTGAATCTCTGTATGTTCTTTTGAAAAATGAGTGTAGTAATAGCTCATATCTTAGTGTTAGTGAGAATAATAAAAGATGGACAACCCAAAAGGATTATTGTTAAGCATGAGACAGATAACAGTAGATAAATAGCAGATAGTAGAGATACATGCCATATATACAAGGGTCAGTCAAAAATACGGTGTGTGTCTAAATTAAAAGATTTATCACAATAAAGGACACATTGCCACTGTGCTCCTCAAAATACTCCCACTGGTTACACAGACACTTATCCCATCACCCTTTCCATTTTCTGAAACACTCTGGAAGTCCCATTTTATAAGTGTGTGCAAAAATACAGTGACTGTTTCTGCTGCATGCCATTCGACAGAAAGGCGGGCTTGTAAAACATGATAGCATGTCCTCATTCACTTCATTCATCAGCTATGGCACCATGAGACCCCCAGCGGTTCCTCAAAGTCAGAACGACCACGAGAGGGAAATATTTTAAATTAATTCAGGGCCCTGAGGCAGCCTCAGTGATATAGCTAAAGACACTCATGAAAGAAGACTTCCAGAGATGCTTCAGAAAGGAGCTAGAATGATGGGACAAGCATTATCACAACAAGGGAGAGCATTTTGAGGACAATTCACAGCAATGTGCATTTCATTGCAGGATTATTTTAAGTGTATGCGTTCACCATGTATTTATAACATCGCCTCCCTTCATGGAGATGTTTGTTTATACATACACACCTATATGTGCATGTGTTTGTATGTAAGCTCTCTGTACATCCCTAGAGACAGAGATTTAAGGGAGCCCAGTAGAAAATACAAGCTGAGACAGGCACAAAAATGACTACATTGTAAACAAATTTCCCAGCCCACATGGATCCACAGCACGTCACGAAACATTCCTCACTTGGGAAGCATTTGGAAGCTTCTACAGATTATAGGAAGGGCCAGACTCACGGGAAGGGCATTCCTGATGAAGGGAATGAGCTGGACAAAAGTGTCAGGCAGAAATCTATGGTGTGACAGCTCATACTAGATGTGATGGTTAAACCATTGTGTAACCTTGAAGAAATATCCAGGTGTATCAGACCAGTGTAGTTCTGGATTAAGGGATTTACTGAAGACAGAAGACCCTCCTTGGGTGTGAGTGACAGCAACCAATAGGCTTGTAGCCTGAATGGAATAAAAGGGAAACAGAGAAGTGTTGCTTTTACTTCTTCAGGGGAGCTCCAGGCTTTACCTCTACCTTGCTATCATCTCCTGGCTCCCAGTGCAGGCCCTTCAGTCTCTAGCACAGACCCTTCAGCCTTCCAGGGAAGACCTTTGGGCCTCTTGATACAGACTCTCATGGGACACTACACTGAGCTTTCGGCCTTGGAAAGGATCCTTCCAATCTCCAGCGAGCAGACAGTGCTTTTGCATTTTTCCATATCTGACTCTGTGGGCCCCCACTGTAAGCCAATTTTTAAAAGTTTTATATATTTGTGTATCTTGGATTAACCCTGTTTCTCTAGTAAGCACTGACTGATACAACAACTAAATTCTGGAAGTAACCTATTTGTCTGTCAACAGATACATGGATAAAGAAAATGCAGTATACGTACACAATGGAGAACTACTCTGCCATAAACAAGGATGGATTGGAGTCCTTTGTAGGACAACAGATGGATGTTGAGGCCATAATAGTGAGATAGATCAGGCACAGTGGGTTAAATGTAAGAAAACCAATAGCTTTGTCTCTTGGTGTGGACTCTCACTCACTGTATGAAATTTAAAAGTTAGTGATATGTTCTTTAAACTTTTGTGAAAACAGTGAAAAATTTCACTGAATTTTTGTACTAGTTACACTAGAAAGTTGTCATTTTCCTCCATAATAGGATAGTAGTCACCATCCAAATTAGAAAAAGACAGCAGGTAAACTAGACTTGTGAGGTGTTGAGTCAAGCGCTTACCTTAGTCACTTTCTCTTTGCTGGGATGTGATGCCAGAAAACCACAATTGAAAGTGAGGAGTTCATTTGGGCTCAGGTTTTGAGCCCAGGGTTGACTGACTCCAATGCTAGAAGTCATGCTAAAACATGTAGCAAAGGAAAGCGGCCTGGACGTGGCAGCCGGAAGCAGAGAGAGAGGGAGGAGCCAGGGAAGGGGATACTGTCTACCCTTCCAGGCCACACCCCAGGGACCTGCCCACTCCATCCAGACCCCACCTCTGCACAACAAGGTGGCTCTATTGCACCCATGATTTAACTATCTTCCACAAGCCCCACTGTGAGCATGTGAGGCTCGTCTCACACACACACACACACACACACACACACACACACCATATTTGTCTGAGACATAGTCTCATTGTGCAGTTCAGCCTGGCCTTGAAAACTCACCTTGTAGCCCAGGCTGGCCTTGAATTTGCAGCAGTCCTCCTTCCTTGTCCTTCTGAGTGCTGGGATTACAGGCACCTGCCACCACACCGGGCTTCTAGATATAAATTAACCAGGGTTTATTTCCAAAAGTGCAGGCAGATTGCTGCAGGCAGTTTACGACATTTAAGTAGTACCAAGAGGGTGCAGTGATTGATGGGATCCTGAAACACTAGCATCAAAGTGGGGTGGGCCACGTGATAGCCACAGTGGCCTCTGCCAATGTGACACCAAAAAGGCAAAGATATCCTTTAAGGAGAGAGGTGGAGAAGGCATAAGTACTCAGTGACAGTCACCTTTAGACTTCTGGCCTAGCCAGCCCAGCTGGAGAAAGTCAAAGTGCCCCGGGGACTCTGCCCACACACTCCATCTCCTGGGGGCCAGGACAGTGTGGAGTGGGCTGGGAAGGAGGCCTGGGAAAGCCCGCAGAAAACCCTCACACTGGAGTGTTCTGAATTACTTCATCAATTAGTATAATTTCAAATCCCATTTGATCTTATTTCACTCTCCACTTGTATATTAATGTAAAGACTCTTTCATTAAGAATTTCCATTATTAATAGAATCTGATTATGCACAGCTCATAATTAATATTTATAATCATTTACAAGCACATACATTCGGCCTCTGTCTGTGGCTTTCACATCTGTGGGTTTAGCCAACCTCACATTGAAAGTATTTAAAAATAATTGTGTCTACATTGAACATATATGGACCTCTTTTCTTACCATTATTTCTAAAAAATATTTAACAGCTATTTACATAAAACTGACACCACAATTGGTATTATAAGTCATTGCAGTGTGTTTAAATTATATAGAATGATGTGCTGAGGTGCTGGTAGAGTACTTGAGCTTTTGGTATCTCTGAGGATTTTGGGATACCCCATGGGTACTGAAGAATGACTGAACTCTTTTATTTTAAATTCCCTCTTTTCTAATTTTCATTACTTGTATTTTTTCCCATTTTTTAAATTGTGTTCAAAATTTCAGTATTCAGCTTGTGAAACTTAAAAATTAGTAGATTTCTTAGTTTCATGATTTTGTTCCTTGATAGATAGTATGATTGTTCTACTTCAAAAGTTAGTCAGAATGCTTAATTTTATTTATTCGCACTGTTATGTTTTATTATAAAATTGTTAAAGCTAAGAGTTTATTCTGGGGTCCTGTTTTGACCTGTTATATATGTTTGTAGAATGTTTTACTTTTTAGAAAATCTGGTTATTTTCAGTGGTATGTCTTGAAAGAATTGTTATTTGATGAAATATTTGTTAAAATTCTAACTTCTAATTTAATGAATCATTTTTTGAGTTTTTATAATCTTTAGAGTATAATGCACAATCTATTTTTATGTCATTCATAAGCATATGAAGAGAAGGTACATTT
>PVLA01016292.1:0-21324 GCA_004027455.1 Hydrochoerus hydrochaeris
CTCTTGCTCTTTCTTCTTCTTTTTCTTTATAATGAATCAGCCAGGTATTATTCCCTCACTGCTTGCAGTTTTATCAGTATGATTCTTCACCACTCTCATGACAAAAAACCAGAAGGGCAGAGATAGTTACAAAGTGATTGTGCAGTATGTGTATCCTTAAAATGTCACTGTGCTCTGTGGGATCATTCTAGGTCTGAGGCCTAACAAATGATTATAAATGTATTTATACATTGAAGTTTTATTTCCTTTCTTACTTTTAACTGGCAAAGATGATATTTCGGGCACATGTGCCTCTACGTTTGTACCTCAGGCCACTAATATCTAATTACCTGCCTAATTCCTTGGCAACAAATACAAACAATTTCCTCAGCACCAATAGCAGATTACTACTTCCTCCACTCTGTGTGCTATGCAAACTACCTCAACTCTTGTCTTTGTCTTTTCACCTTTATAATCTCAAGATTGCTACTGATGCTCTGTGATAGCCCTTAGGCTTGTTTCTGTGGTGTGGCCATAATGAAATTAAAGTTCCATTTCATAGTTCACCATCAACTTCTCTGCTAGTTTTTCTTTTGGTATAAGTGGCCAGAATGAGTCAGGTTATACTCCACAGATCAGGCTATTGCTTATGACTTTGGTAATACTTTTATTTAACCTCACTCTAGGTTTTATGATTCAGCTTGAGCTCAGTTCTCAGCAGGGCTCTCACTTATGATATCAAAGGAAACTTCAGCTCCAGGCAGCTTGGAAAACTGGGATAGAAAGGACAATTCTGCTCTTTTCCACATGCATAGCTCTCATATCCTTCCAGCATACACTTGCTGTTCTCACGGTGGCTGCCTTGCTAGAAGAGGAATAGACAAAGTCCAGGAATTCTAGTGTTTTTCAAGATTACAATTCAGAGAAAGAACAACTATCTAGCTAGGTACGTAGAGGTTATTTCATAAAAATGGAATCTCCTATGAGGATCAGATAAAGTATTACATTTGTTTGCTTAAAATGTATAGAAGAAAAGGAAATTGAAGTAAAGTGAAACAATAATGGGATTTCAAACAAATCATTCCTTACCACAGTAAATCTCCCCTAGACTGTAAAAGTAAGTTACAAAAACATTAAAATGAATGAATCGATATGTTTTATGTTGAATGTTTTCTGTTTTATAGAGTTTTGATTGAATTTCTACAATAAACAAAAAAGTAATTAACATTTCTTCTCCATCATTATATTTTATTGTTTTTTTGATGTGTTTTATTTTTATATTTTTATAAATTAACTTCATCACCATAATATTCACAGTTGTTTACTTATATGTTAATATTAAATATACTCAATTTCATCATGAACTCTTTTGCTACTGATAGAATGAATATACAAATGGAAAATAGCCACATCATACATAAAAATAGAGTTCTGATCTGTACAAACTCTCAGGAAGCCCTTTGTCTTCTATAATATCTACCAAGGAAGCTATTATTTATAATGCTCTTACTGTAAGTTCCACTTATAGGAAATCTGACTGCTATCTCTATAATCAATCCAGGAAACCAATGGTAACCCCCGTAATAACCCCAAAATTGCTAGAACCTGATTAACAATTGCCATGTATGAGTTTGAATTTTGTAAAATTTTACATGGTTGGAACCATACAATACGTATTCTTTATTGTTTACTTTCATTCAGCATGCATGTGAGTTTTATCAAAGTTCTTTGTTTCAGTATCTTATTAATTTTTACTGCTATGAATATTTTATTATGTGAACATAATACAATGTAATCCATTCACTTCACAATGGATATTTCAGATGCTTTCAAATTTTAGCCTACAGAATAAGGCTGCTGTTAATACAAATCCTTGTAAAGACAAAAGCTTTATCTATAATACACCTAGCAATGGAATTGCTTGATAATTTGATAAGCATATGTTTGATTTTCTGTGAAACATGTTTCTAATTATATTGATAGATTTTGAACTGTTAATGTTATCCTGAGATAAACCATGTTAGTAATGATGTGTTTTCCTTTTCGTACATTGTTGGATTTTATTAGTACTTTCTGTCTCCTGACTTGTATTTTTGTTTTGATTAATAAGAGTTCATCTGTACTTTCTTCAAGTTTCCTCATTTATGTAATGAATGCAAGACAAGTATTCACTTACTTCATATTAAGCCAAGCTTATATGCAAACACAATGATACCTCAGTTTATGAATTTAATTTCTCTTACAACTTTGGGGGGAGAAAGCTGCATGTCTGGGTGTGTGGCAAGGATGAAGGGATCTTGTTTGCCATCCCATGCAGAGTTTATAAATGCAAACATTTTACTGAATGCTTTTCTTGTGACCAAAACACTTTGCAAAAGAAGTCTTCATGAAATGAGGTATTACTGTGTTCAATCTTTGCTTTGAACTATTTATGTAAACAATATGAATAAAAACTTTCAAGGCATCTTTTTATCCACTACCTTTCTCTATTTTTTTTATTTTGCTGTTGCTATGTTTTTCAAGTGTAAGTCAAACTTCAGAAAGGTTTATACTTCCAAAAAGGTAAATAGCTTTTCAGAGCCACTGTACACAAATGATATGAAATAGCCATTAGTGTGGTGATATGAAGTAACCTTTAATTGAAAAATATTTAATACAACTACTATGTAAGATAAAATCTTTCTGTACAAGTAGTTCAAGCTACTTGGATGAAATTATAGGGTCAAAATAAAACAGTGATTCAAATATTATTTTTAAAATGTATTACATTTAGCTAATGAAAGTGAGGAAAATGTTATATAATTGAATATATTTTATTGAAATGTATTTTACATATAATAAATTATTCAGGTGTTACATGAACAAATGCAAAATTTTTGTCACTTATGTGAGTATATGTTTATATGACAAACACATAAAACACAGAATGATCTCATGACTCCAAGAAAATTCTTCATGCTTTTGTTATGGGAAAAAATAACCTCTGACATTTTAGATGCCAGATTGCTGAGGTCATGGCCTCTCAACATCAGTAAAGAAGAAGTTGGGAGGTATTACTCTTTCAGGTTTTATTATTTTTTATACTAGAGAAATAATGTGATATTTACAAGTATGAATCTGATTTATTTCACTTATGAGAATAGTCTCAAGTTGTCTCCACTTAAAGCCTCAAGATTATCCTTTTTTATAGCTGAGTAATATTCCATCATATGAAAATACTTTTTCATCTTTTTAATGGGCATTTTGGTTGTTTCCAAGATTTAGCTATTGCAAATTGTGCTGCTATAAAGATTGGTGCACATATATAGCTGTGACATGACCTTTTAAATTTTTCTGTAAAAATTCCCAGAAGGGGAATAGCTGGATTGAATGGAACTTCCAATCCTAGTTTTTTGAGGAATCTCCATACTGGGTTCCACAGTGGCTGCACCAGTCTACACTCCCATCCAATTGTATAATATATATTGTAATAATGAAAGGGAAGGAAAGTGCTCTAAAGGATATAACTGTATATATGGTTAAATGTGTAATTTAGATAATCATACTACTTTTTGTTAGTTTATCAAACACAATAGTTTGTACTGTCATTGTTTAATTGTCTGCTTTTTATGCTTTGATTTTGTAACTTGAACAACTAAGTTTCTTAGTGTTTTTTTTAATTCTGTATTATTTCTACACTTTTTTCTGCATTGCTTTTTTTTCTCTAAATATAAACAAAAGAAGTCAGTAGAATTTTTCTGGAAATAAGAAGAAAACTAGTTCTTGGATTTCCAGGAAGGTTCCTGAATGGATAGCCTTGGTCTTTTTGCCAAGGGTAATTTATATAACAAAATCACCATGTGGATTCAATATGAGTGAAATTACAATGAACCTATAAGATTACAAATATAGTTATTCAGCTAATATTGATCCAACAGGAAATAAAACACATAGCAAGGGTATATGGAAAGAACAAAGGCATCCTTGAAACAGTTGTATCTAGATGTTCCAACTACTTTTCCATCTGATGCCCATCTGTCCTCACTGGACCGAATGCCACTAATTATAATATCATCTCAATTTGCTGTTTCTCTGAGAATGTTTGCAAGCCTGGATAGGGAATCTCCATCTTTGGCTTGGTTTTCTTCAGGTTTGCTTCCAGCCAGAAGTTTGTATGCCTCATTCTCTGTGCTGACTTCCTTGCAGGCCCAGTCCATCGCTGATTGCTCATTAATTTCTACCTAACTTAGTTGCATATAATACTCTTTGTGGTCAATACACACCCCACCATAGCTTATTGCCCATTCCTCTTTCAATTATTTACATGTATTTCTTTCTTTCTTTCTTTCTTTCTTTCTTTCTTTCTTTCTTTCTTTCTTCTTTCTTTCTGTATGAATTGAGATTTATATTATTAAATTTACTATTGTCTTCTTTCTAAATATAAGCATAGAGACAAGAGTATTTCTAAGTCTCATTAGCATCATTACATGTTTTATTTTTATTCAAAAATCTTATTTTTCCTTAGTTTATTATAATTTCATTTTTGACTAAATTTAAAAGATAGTTTTGTTTGCATTTTACATTTTTATTATTTCTTTCTAAAAGCATCATACCATAGAGATTTATGCACCTCTGTGTTCATAGTAGCACAGTTGGTAATAGTTAAATATTGGAAACAGCCCAAATGCCCATCAAATGATGAATGGATAAAGGAGATGTATTTTATTACACAATGGGGTACTAATTAGCCATAAAGAGACACATATAAGTAAATGGCTGAACCTGCAGACCATACTCAAGTATAATAAATCAAATGCATACATGTAAACATTGTGCATTTTCTCTGGTGTGAAAAATTGAAAGTGTAAATAAAAACCAAAATGTGTAATAGATGTGAAAATATTCAAATGAGAAGTGGCACAAGGGAGCAGGGAGGAAAAAAAGAAGGAAGGGAAAAGAAAAAATGAGAAGACAAAGATAAAATGAAAACAAAGCTTTTGAAAATAAAAATGATAGGAGGGGCAAAAGGGAGGGAAAGGAAATGGAGAAATATAATAGGGATATATCATGTACAGGTTCAAGTTCCCTATGATGAATGTGATTGTTATGCTTATTTAAACTATAACCAACAAAATGAATTATAAAAATATAAATGAATAAGGTACTTAGGACATTGACTTCACTTTCTTCTTTTCTAAAATAAGTATATACTAATATCTGTACTTATTTTTACTTATATTTAATTATAATTATATTTCCAAGTCTGGTTAAAAGCATCTACATTTTCCTATTTTCATGGCAGTTTTTCCTTTAACTAAATTTTAAATGCTTGAGTCATCAAACTATCATTTTAAATTTGTTTTAGATATATTTTCAATGCAATAAAGTATTCTTGGTGATCTGAATTCATTTTTATTTATTAAGAATTACTATCAGGAACCCAACCAAGAGTCCCTATTGCCAATATCGAAAATCTGACCAAGAATCCTGATTGTCAGTCTCAAGAATGTCGTGAAAAAAATAAAAAACAGAGAGAAGTAACCTATTCCAACAAAGGCTGGGAAGTCAGTGTCCCTGGATCTGACCTTTTCCACTCCCAAAACAGCCACTATTTATTTGGTCTCTACAGTGATCAGTGGGGCTAGCAAAGGATTACAGTTCATCCAAAGACTCTGACTCCAGAGGACATAGATAATATTATATTTGAAGTATCTTGACCAGAGTACAATTTTGTGATGATTTGAGAAGTTGTAGATGATCTTATGCTTAGAAATATCTTGTCCTTGAGTATAATCCTGAGATGACTTAAGAAGGGTAGATAAACTTATGCACTTAGGCTTATAAGTATATTGTCCTTGAGAATAATCCTGTGATGTTTTAAAAAGGCGTAGATGATCTGATGCTTGGAAGAATCCATAGGAAATCCCAGATGAGTGGTATCAGCAATCCCAATCCTTCTTTTCATCCCATGGAGAAATATCCAAAACCAGTCACTGTGAATTTGTGGTTCCCAACAAATTACTACATGTGTGTGAATCACTGTAAGAATGCAAGAGTAGATGGATATCAAAATCTATAATCCCAAATAGTTCAAATTGGCTTGGAATTCTATTAAAATCAATCATGCATTACTTTTTACAAAATGTGTATTTGATCCATAAGAAATTTTTAAAAATTTATTTAAAGAGAAAAAAAAACATGAAAATGGTGGAAATAATACAGAATTTCAAAAAAAAATAAACAGTAAGAAATCACTAGTTGATAAATTACATATTGTCCTTTAGAAATAGTTGTTCAAGTTACAAAATTAAAGCATACAAAGTATATATTCAACCAGACTGCAAACAGCTATGCATGTGTGAGTCTCTACATGTA
This sequence comes from Hydrochoerus hydrochaeris, assembly GCA_004027455.1. Lineage (NCBI taxonomy): Eukaryota > Metazoa > Chordata > Mammalia > Rodentia > Hydrochaeridae > Hydrochoerus > Hydrochoerus hydrochaeris. The sequence goes on from PVLA01016292.1 coordinate 6,334, forward strand.
TTTTTATCCTTTCTGTATTAGAGGGAAAAACAAAACAAGGCAAGACAAAACAAAAAAAATCCTACAAAAACATGAAACCAAAAAGTCATATAAAACCACAGTACAGGGTGATCTACAATGGTTACTGTGTTGTCACTTATTATCTTCAATAGAATTGCCTATATCATCAGGCATAATTGAATATAACAGTATAATTGAATTAGCAGTACATAACAATATTAGTAAAAGTAAAACATTGTATACAGTATAAAATTTCAAAAGCAGGTAATAATCAAACCAGAGTGGGTATCCTAATGAATCTTGTCATCTTCAATGTAGTTGCCTATACGCTCAGACTTGATACTATCAATTGTAACAGCTTTGAATAAAATCTGTCAATAAAAAACAGCAATCAAACAAACCAGATTCAATTAAGATCAGTCATGGTAAAACAGTGTAAGTTATACAGAGCTTTAGATTAAGTTAATAGGATATTACGGATGATTACCGTATTATATCCTGCTATTTTTTTGGATAACTGTCTGTGCCCTCAAATCTAGTACAAGTAGACAAACTGGAACAGAATATAATCCATCTAAGCAGAGTGGTGTGAGTAATGTGGGTTTTAAATCCTGGTACACAATATCCTCTTCCTTCTTTTTTTTAGACTATTCTTCCCCTTTCACTCCCACAGGGTGCTGCACATTTTGGCTCCCACCAACTCCCTCAGTTATTACATTGTGGGGGGGAAACCTGCTTTTTACCTAAATGGTTCTGAACCTTCTCCTGAACTTGATCTCAAGTTGTACTCCTTTACCTACAAAAGCCTCAAGGTTTTCCTTTGTTATAGCTGAGTAGTTCTCTACTGCACATAAGAATCCTTTCTTTCCAACCTATCTGCAGGTAGTGGTCGAGTTGCTCCTATTTCTCTCTGGCTCCCTGTCACATAGAGCATTATTTTCTCATATTTGATTTTCAGTCCATAAACCCTCTCTGAGGTTGATTATAGCTCCTATACAGAGCATCTCAGTGGACCCTACCTCCTGATCTACTCTACCTGTCTTTTTTTGTTTTTAGTGTATCAAGGCCATGTATGTTAGAGATTATAGCCAACCTTCTCTGCCTCATTTCTGCTATGCTATTTTTCTGCCTTTATTTGTCTACTTTTCTCCTTCATTCTACTGCCTGCCCTGTTTATTGAGGTCTTTCTGCCACTGTTCCTAAAATCCTGGTATTTTTTTCTCTCTCTCTCTCTAGAATGTCCTTCAGTATTCTCTGCAGGGTTGGATTGGTGGTCACTAATTCTCCCAGTTCCTCTTTGTCATGGAAGCATCTTGTTTCTCCATTAATTTCTAGTGACAGTTTTGCAGGGTACATCAATCTGGGCTGGAGGTTATTTTCTTTCAGGGCTTGGAATACTTCACTCCAAGCTCTTCTTGATCTGATGGACTGTGTCGAAAAGTCAGCCGTGATTCTGATGGGCTTACCTTTATAGGTGATCTGTTTTTTTTTTCTCTGATGATTTTAATATTCTGTTTTTATATTGAATTTCTGAGATCTTGATTATTATATGTCTGAATGTAGCTCTGTTTTGGTTGTAAGTGGCTGGAGTTCTGTATGCCTCACATAACTAAATATCATTTTCTTTTCCCATGCTTGGGAAGTTTTCCTTAACTACTTCTGTGAATAGCCTTTGTAATTCACCTGTTTTTATTCCTGCTTCTTTATTCACATTTCTTATTCTTATAGATTCTCTTGTCATCTTCTAGCCTTTGTATTGTTACTGCCTGTTTCCTTGTTATTTTTGAGAGATCTTTCCTTTCATAATCACACATTGCAAACTTGTCTTCAAGTTTTGATAGTCTATCCTTAGTTTCTTTTAATGAGTTTTGCCAGCTTTCAATGGAGTTTTTAATTTCCTGGTAGTCTCTTTGAATCTGCTTCATGTATTCTATATTCTCTTTATATTCTTTGTCTAATGTTTCTCTCCTTTTTTTTGTTCCTCCCTTCTTCCATCTGTGTCTTCTTGAGAGGTGCTTAGCATTTCTTTTACTACTCTACTCATATCTTGCTTTACCTGATTTAATATTTCAGTTTTGAGCTTGTCTACAAGGTCCTGAAGATATCTCTTAATGTCCATTGAAGCTGTGTCTGATGTTGCATGTTTGCTCTCCTCAGTCTCTTGGTTTTCCCTCTCCTGGATCAATGCTCTCAGCGTTTTGGGATAGGGGCTTTTTCTTGTCTCTCTCTCTTATCATGTTTTGGGTTTCTTCCATACAGGTGTATAGTGGAGGTCTCAGCCCCTTTCCTTGTTGTTTATGGTTCTTCTGAGGCATGCTGGTGGGGGATTTCTGCCCTCTTCTATTTGGTATTGTCACTGAGGTGTAAGCAGGGGCTGCGTATGCTAGCCCCTCCCCACAAGGCCAGTCAAACTTCATAGGCCTTCACCAGGTTAATGTGTGCTAGGTGTAGGGAATCAGTTTGAGACAGCTTATTGGGTCCCAGCCAGGGGCATGCCCCAGGCCAAGTGGATCCCACAAATCTGCTCTGAGGAGAGAGCAACCAACTGAAGTCACTGTTGTCTCTAGTTCAGGCTCCTCCTGCCTGATTCCAACATGTCTCCCATTTGGTCATGCCCTTCCAGTTGGGGGGTCTTACTCCCAGAACTGACCATGGATTAATGAAGGTCCCTTCACCGGTTCTGTTTCCATTGTGCTCTCCAACCCCCAACTTCAGCATGGCACAGCATGGCTCCTGTGAGTCGTGGTGGGAATGAGTTTGGGTGGCTCTGTGGGTCATGGAGGGTTGCAGCTGGCGCAATTTCGGCAGCTTGGCAGGTCGCAGCAGAAAGTGCCGTGTCCCCTAATTTTAGCTGTTTCAATTATAGCCCCAAGACTGTGTTTCTGATGAGCTTTTTTAATTTTAATTTCTTCCTGTGTCAAGAGGATCCATCTCCCTCTGTCTGGATCTCTCCAGGATGTTTTATTCTGGCAAGTGAGTTGTTTCTCCCCAGAGGTTTTATATTTTGTGGCTCACTGATTGACAATCTTTAGCTCCTCCCAGAAAGGGATTTTGAAATCTATAATTATATCACAATTTATTCTGTATATTAATTTTCTTCTGTAAAGTGTTCAAATGTACATTTCACAATTATTTTATTAAGTGCATGTATATTTAGAATTGCCATGCCTTACTGAAATATCTATTTTTTATTGCTGTAAATTATTTCTCCTAAAAATACTTTTCTGCGTGACACATAAATTATTTTAAGTCAAGTCAGCCATGGCTTTGTCATTCCATGCTATATTTTCCCCATATTTGTTATAAATTTCTTTCTTTATAACTTATTTTTTTTTAAGTTCAGAAAAATAGCTTCCTCACATTTGGGGTGTACACTGCAGCTCTGCTGCTCCAGTAATGAATTAATGGAATGAAGCTCAAAAAGGAAATACTTTCTGGAAAAGAGGGAAAGGGGGAAGATAGCTATTCCAAAGATTAGGGGGTGCTAGAAAGTAGAACATACAGGGGCTTTTGTATTATTTCCTTTTATTATGTTTCAGGAAACCCTCTCCCACCAGGTCAATATCTGGAATTGGTCCCAACCTGGTTGGCTTTCTGGATAGTCACGATTAGACCTCAGGCCATAGAATCCTAACTCTGGCATCATCACCTGTGTGCACTTGCCTAAGTGGGCCCACTGGTCCTTTTCAGGGCCTCCCATCTGGGATTTACAGATTGCTTAACAACCTTACATACAAGGTTGAGTTAGTATATAAGTAAGGTGCTAGTACAGTTATATAGAGCCTGGAGGGTAGGAAAAATATATATATATATATATATATATAGCTAAACAAGAGTTTTCTTTTAAATGGCACCTCTTCTCTTGCACTTTATTGAAGGTAGGGAGGAGTGGTTAACTTGTGCTCCATACTGTATTTATCAGGCCTCACTTGTCCTTTAATCTTTCCCTCCAATGAGGTTTTAAATCTTTCTAGTCAAACTTAGACAGAAAAACTAATGAGGCCTTTCCATGCCTACAAACACCTTTCTCCTATAACTTGTTTCTGTTTTTTGTCACTCCCACAAATATTCTCTGTCTCTTAATTGAGGTTTGTCAGTTCATTTGTAGGTAATTAATCACTAATATAATTAGTTTTAAGTCTAGTACCAGCCATTTACTTTCTATTTGTCCTATATTATCTTTGTTTCTCACTTTCTATTTTTTCCTATCTTCATTTGAATAACTTGAGTATTTTTTGAATTTCATTTTTTTTCCTTGCCATTTTGGGGACTAATTTTGTGCTAAATTTTAAATCATTCTTGGACTTATCTTACCTATTTTATGCTATCATACTCAGTGTTCAAGTTTATGTCACTATCTTACACTGTAAGAATCTGAATTATTTCATTGATCTTATTGCTTCCTTTTGTGTCTTATCCTTTTATTTCTGCTTTAGTCAAGGATTAAAAAATATACTGTGTTGTTTTCCTTATTTTTCTTAATAATTTCTGTAGCTATGTTTATAAGCATAGTAGAAATGTGTAGTATACACTTACATTCAACATTCACTTTTCCTTTCCCCTTGTCTTGTAAGGTCCTCTATATTCTCTTACAAATCTAAAGTTTCATTTGATGCCATTATTTACTTTTTCAACATATTTCTGCTACAGATATTTATGATTTGGTTCATCTGAAATTATCTTTTTTTCTTTTTTGATGAATAGTTGTGTTAGTTGCAGAATACTAATTTTTCCCCAGCATTGTCACCATCATTTCAGTGTTCTCAGGTTTCCATTTTTTCTAATGAACCAGCAATCATTTCAATATATTTGTTCCACCTTATGTAATTATTATTTATTCTAGCTGTTCTAATAGCTAGACTATTAAATAGTTTTTTTGACCCATTTGATTTTTTCTTCTTTAATCCTAATTACATATACTTTGCACCATTTGTTATTTTGCCACAAAAATTGACATGCTTTTTTTCTTTTACTTTCTTGTCTTTTCATTACTTTGTTCTTTGTTTTACACTTGATTGTGGTATTTTCTTTGCTCTGTCTGCAGGCTCATTGATTAATTACATTGGTGATATCAGCTTTTTGTTCTGCAGTCCTGTTTTGAGTTGCTCTTGACTCTGATCACCTGTCTTGTCTTCCTGAATATTTCTCTGGTCTCTCATCTTGCCTCCAGCTTTCAGAGTAAAGAGACTTTACACTTGTGATAGATGAGATTATTTAGGAAGAATTTCTCTCAAGTTTTCTTCTTTTAGCTTTACAGACTGCAAAATTCCATGAGTTTGTCCACCGCAGTACCATTGTTCAGTCTCTGAAAGTCTGAAAGCCCAGAGGACTTGCTTTGGGATGATTTAAGCTACCCTAAACCAATCTTACGGAGAACATCGCAAGACATACATTAAAAATCTGGTATCTTGGTGCACACATTGTGGTTGTAGCTTCCCTGTATTCTAATCTGTTGTAATAACAGCCCAAATACAACCAGGAAAATCTCATTACAATATTGGATAATTTCTTTTTGTCTCCTCTGTGGCAAGCTTCTTGTTCTACTATCTCTCTGCTAGAAATTAGGTGATGAGATCTGCCATGGTTTTGGCTCATAAAGTGCTTCATAATTTAGACCATTAACTTTTACTGAGACCTCAGGCCTCTATGGTAAAACAAAAACAAGAATGCTGTAGTTTGTTGCATTTGTTTTTGGATGTTAAGTAATGGGTGATGCTCTTTGGAGACACTGATATGATTATCAAAACACAATATGCAATTACATATTAAATCATATCTATAAGATTTTTTAAAAAATGTTTCTAGTATAATGATCCAAGTGGTCATTAGGAATAAACATACATGACATGTTGCTTATATCTCTTTTCTGTGTATTGTTGATAACTCAAATGTTCTCCACTTAATTAAGATAAATTATTAAACGTGTTATTTTGCTATATTCCAACTTTCTCACAACCTTCAAGAAACATGCTATTCAAAATACAGAGAACACAGTATTTTTTACTAGGTTACATAATGTAGGGTACACAGAGGTGAAAAGCAACAAACAAATTATTTCTTTCTATCCTGTTCTGGGATAATGCTATCAAAGTTTACATAACTCTCTAATCTCATGAAACTTCATTTTGGGGTCATTAAATATCAAGTTATTCTTTTCTGCAGTTGTGTGCACAGACAAATTTTATAGCTTATTTTACCACTGAGTAAAAACTCAGGGGACAGAAAAAAAATGCATTACAATTGGACAATGTGTGAAATAATGACTCATGTTTTAGCAATACATTTACTTGGTGATTTCAAACACTGCATCATTAAGTATAGAACTTTTTACTTACATGTATATCATCATGTATTATATTTAACTATGTAGCTTTATACTTTCACAGTAAAATAATGATGCTATTTCAATTTATGTTTTATATGTGTAATTTTTGAAAGAATGAACAGAGAGCTCTGAAAAAGTCTTCTGACTCAGCAAATATGTATTCCCAGGAATTTTATTTATTTAGAATTATTTTTGCAATTTTCCTTTTTAATGTTGCAAAAGTTGTAAAATAGTGTTTAATTCTTTGCACCTATCAGAAGTAAATATGATTACTATGCAAGATAAAAATAGTATAATAAGTTTGAACCTAGTCCATTTAGAGATAATTTTTGGCTTATAACAATTATTTTTTCAGTCTGCAACTAAAATAATTAGATTCCACCACAATGATTTTTTAAACTATGATTAGGAATCCTATTTCATCTTCAGGTAAGGAAACTTTGGTTTTTATTTAATTATGCATAACTCATCTCAGTGAAGTACTCTTACTGGTACTTCCTGGTAACAGAATAGCACATCTGTGAGTAAAAATTGCTGAAATTTTCATGAAAGCTTTATCACTTGTCAAAGCATGCTAGAACAAAGACAAGGGTTTTGCATAGGGAGAAAATATAAACGATATGGTATGTGGATTCCACAAAACACTCTGGATCACAGGCCTGGTACTTCCAATAATAGTATGGGCAAAGTGATCAGTAAGGTTTAGTCTTGGATTGTTGTTTAATGTCATAGCAAAGAAAAAATTTTTTTTCTTTTTTAGAATGTTCTAAGTAACAATTCTCCTGAAACTCATCTCATTTACTCTGAATTATATAATGGGAGGATCTGTAATTTTATTTTGTATAGTAATTCACGATGTAAAATTTAGATAGCTTTACCTACTGCACCAAGTTTCTAAGTAAAATTGAGATGAAAGTAAATGTAAATATACATCATGGAATTGATAAGAATGGAGGTGTGAATCCCTCAAGCTGGCACTTACATGAAGAGAAAATAGACTTGGATGTAAATCTTCATATGCCCTCTAGTTTTTGTGCAATTTAGGCATATTATATAAATTCAAATTCACCTCTATTCTTAAGCTTTCAGAACTCATTTAAGATTAGAAGCACTATATATAACATTCTTACTCTGATGTCCAGCACTTATGAGAAATGTATACTGAGCAAAGTATAGTATATTTTTGATTGACTAACACATTAGCCTGATTTAAGGATGAGAATCATGAATTTAGAAAATGTTATTAAGAACTTTGATTAATCCTTATTTGGAAATTATTGATAGAATATAAATGTATGATATCATTTTCTGTCAATGTAATGATTTTGTTAATTAAACTAACATGGATTAGTGCTGCACATTTTCATGTGTAACTGTACTTTATCCTTGAGTTAAGATACAAAAAATAAAAGACAAGTGGAGAAGACACAAGGAAATTATAACTATAAATTGTAATTGTAAGTAGACTGCCACTTCCAGAACCCAGCTGAAGTTACCAAATATATTTGAATCAGCACTCACTTGGCTAAATTTAGGCTCCTTCCCACTCAATCCATTACATACAAAATTCCTCAGGAATACTGACAGTCTACAAATTGTCTTAATTGAGAAAGTAAAGAGCAAAACTTGGTCCTAAGAGAAAGGAACAAGTTGAGAGAATCCAAAATGTTTAAATTACCTACCAAAAAAAAAAAATGATTCCCATAATACCTTTGAGGGAGGTGGCTCATATTTTTCCAGAGTTTCTAACTCTTTAATAGGAGCATGAAGAGTTCCCTCGTCCAGGAAACAATGCTTCTCATTTTTCTCAGTGCCTTCACTTCACTTGAGTGTCTACATCTATGCCCAAAAAAACCTTCCACTGCCTCTTACTAATAGACTTTTAAAATTCTCTTTCTGGCTGGGGATTTAGCTCAGTGACACAAGCACCTGCCTGGCAATCATGAGGTCATGAATTCACTCTCTGGTACCAAAAAATAAAAATAAAATAAAATAATAAAATAAAATTCTCTTTTTGCAATGGAAGTCAATGAACTTGCAGCTTATTCTGTGAAAGGGTGGGTTAAGTTTCTCACAGACCCAGTCAGGTGACATTCTTGTTGTTTCTATATTTTAACTTAATTTTATGCATGGTTTTTTCTTCAGGCATATACTATAAAATCAAAATTATAGAATTCAGCTTTAAGTCAGCATTAAGTTTTGTATTATCTATAAAACTGCAAATTTGCTCTAATATTTAAAGTTGTTATTTAAAATCATTTTATTAAACATTTTACACAAAGTAACAAAAGCAAATTACCTTATGAAGAAATAAATTCAAACATTTTTTCAAGACCACTAAAATTATGGCAGATTCCAACTATAGTAATATCATTCTGTTTTAGTTGGACCTCAGAGAATGGAAGGCAAATAAATATTTATAGTTAAGATAAAATGGGAGCTTTTGTCTTTAAAAATGACACTGTATTTTAGAAATTGACAGTGAGGAAAAGATGGAAAGATATTTATCTGAACGAACAAAGTGTAACAAAAGATTTAACATTTAAGTGTTCCTCAGTTTCTGGCATCTGCTAGACATTGTGCTACATCATTGTAATGGTTTAGATCTAAAGTGTCTACGTGTTCAGAAGTGGGGATTTTGGAAGCTAATTACAAGATGGAGGTTCTGTACTCATCAGTATATTAATTCATTGAATTGATGGCTAAATACTCTTTCAAGGGTTGGAACCTGGAGAAGGTAGATCACTGGGGGCATGATATAAAAGAGTGTATTCTTGCCTTCCCTTCTCCTTATGGTTCCTGGCTGTGATAGGACAAATAGTTTTCAACCACCATGCATTTCTGTTATGCTGTTTTCCCCTTAAAGTTAGTTAAGCATGGACTGAACCCACTGAAACTGTGAACTGAAATAAACTTCTCTTCATTAAGCTTCAAGTGTTAGATATTTTGTCCCAGTGATATGTAAGTTAGTAACACAATTGTTTATATGTCTTACTGAAATCAGTTCCTCACAAAAATTATTTGAAGTGAGTGGATTTAATGTCTCCATTTCAGAGACTTGGAGTGCATAGTTCCTAAGTTCTGAGGATTTATAGTCAAATCAAATCATTCTTTTTTATTGTAGTAAAATACACATAAAATATATTATTTAAAACACTTTTAAATTATAAGGTCTAGTGGTATTAAGCATACTGACACTGCTGTGCTACAGTCATCACTATCCATCTCCAGAAGTTTTTCCTCATCACCAGCTAAAATTTTCTGCTTATTAAATAGTTCTCCATTTCCCTCTTCCTTTTGCTGGTAGTGACTTTAATTCTATTTTCCCTCTGAAAACTTGACTGCTGTAGGCACTGTACTTCATGTAAGTAAACTATACAATGTTTTCCTTCTCTTGTCTGGTGTATCTCCATAAGCATAATATTTTAATAATATTAATATTATTGAATGTAATATTTAGTAATAATACTAAATATTATAATATTTAGTAATATTATAATATATAGCTTTCTTCCTTTTAAAGACTGAACAATATATAACATATTATAGACTGAAAAATATATATATCATATAATATATATCATAACTTTCTTCCTTTTAAAGACTGAATAAAATCTGTTTGCATTTTGTTTATCCATTCACCCATCAAAGAACATTTGGGCTTTCTCCACTTTGGGCAATTGTGAGTAATGCTGCATGGAATACTGGGAGACAAACATTTATTCAAACCTTTGCTTTCAGTTTTTTTGGGTATATACACACAACCAGAATTGCTGACTCATTTGTGAATTCTATGTATAATTTTTGGAAATACCACCATATTTTCTTGTACAGCGGTTGCACTATTTTATATTTCTACAAGCAATGCAAAAATGTTTCAATACCTACAAATCTATTATGGTTTAGATCAAGAATGTCCCCTTAACGCTTCCTGGACTCCGAGTCAGTTCTTGAAAGGTGATTGAACCCTGAGGGTTACATTGCTGTTAGGAGGTAGCACCTGGCTGGAAAAGGCAGGTCACTGTGGGAGTGACCTGGAAGGGTGTATGTCCCTCCTGCTCCTCCCTATATTTCTGCTTCCTGGCCATTGTGATATGAGCAAATATCTTATGTCACTTCCCTCTGCTATGCTGTTTTTGTCCTGGATCCACCTGACCATATACTATTAACTGTGAACCAAGATAAACTTTTCATCCTTGAAATTGTAGGTAAAGGTTGTTGTGTACTGGCAATGTGAAAAGTGACTATGACAATGTCTTTGCTAATATTTTTTTCTTTTGTTCTTTCTTTCTTTGTTTCTTTCTTCTTTCTTTCCTTTCATTTCCTTTTTTCTCCTTCCTTCCTTCCTTCCTTCCTTCCTTCCTTCCTTCCTTCCTTCCTTCCATCCTTCCTTCCCCTTCCTACCTTAGTGCAACCCCAATGTGAGTGAATCAGTACCTCACTGTGATTTTAAAATACCATTTCCTAATGATTAGTGATGTTGACCATTATTTAATGTATATATTATCTTCTTTGGAAAAATTTCTTTTCTTCTTATGCACATTTCTTAATTGGGCTTTTTTTTTATATTGTTTAAAATTTCTTTATATAATCTGGATATTAATAACATGTTAGATATATGGTTTATAAAGTTTTCCTCTTTTGAAAATTATCTTGTAGTTAGTGTCCTTTGATGTACAAAAGTTTTCTTTTGAGGAAATAAAATTTATTATTTTGTTTCCATGGTTTTGGTGTCATATCCAAGAAATCATTTGTACACCAATGAAAAAAAATTTCCTTCATGCTTAATTTGCAATATTCTTTAGTTTTCTGCTCTTCTATTTAGCTCTTTGATCTATTTTTGAAATGTTTTTCCTAATGTTAAGAACTATCTGATGTTTGCATGTGGATATCCAGTTCCACTGTGGAAATTAGTATGGAGAGTCCTCCAAAAAGTAAAACTAGAAGTTATGTTTAACCCAGATATTCCTTTTCTGGTTATTTTCCAAAAGAACTGAAAACATCACACCACAGTGACATATGCACACTCATGTTCATCACAGCAGAATTTGTAATAACTAAATCATGGAAAGGGCCTGAATACTCATCAACCAATGAATGGATGAAGAAGACATGGAGGTTTTTTTTATGCAATTGAGTATTAGTCATAAAGAAGGATAAACTTGACATGTTTAGGTAAATGGAGGCACCTTGAGACCATACTTTTAAGTAAAGCAAACACACAAGTATAAGTATCGCATTATGTCTCTGTTGTGAGAAAGTGAAGTTAAATAAGAAACAAAACACATGCTAGATATTATCAAAAAGGAAAAAATGCTCAAAAGGGAAGGGAAACTAGAGAGGGCAAAGGGGAAAAAGAAAGAAGGGAAAAGAAAAAAAATGAAAAAGGAAGGGAAAAGTTCTATTAGTTTTTAAAATGAATTTCTGGACTCACTTTATCTTCTACCCATAGTGGCCCCTATAGTTGTTGTTCCCCAGTATTTGGATTTGCAGCTGGTACCTAAGTGATGCCAAGTAACTGGCAATAGAAACTCAAATTTAAACCCTGTAGGGAGCGGCTTAAGGTAATTGCCGCCATCCCGCCCCTCCTGCCTGAGGGCATTCTGTGTGTCAGCCTACACTACCCATGACCCTCTCCTGCATTTAGCGGATATGACGAGGGCCCAGTCATGGTTACCACGTACCCCTACCTAGCAACAGCTTTCTGCCTCTAGCTTGTCCTTATTTGGATAGATCTTGCTCTCTAGCTAATCAGTGGACCCGCAACGTGCTTACCCTGCCCAGCTCCATGTTTTGCCCCCCCCTTATAAAAACCCTGTGCCCTACATCAATAAAGGAGACTTGATTGGAAGCCCTCAGTTTGTCTCCGTCTCTCTCTTCTCTTGCCCATGTCCCCCATCCCCGTTCCCTCTCCAGGTGAGACACACGGACTGATCCGCGGGCCGGATCAAGTGGCGCCCAACCATGGGGCTCCTGGCACAAGGGACTTCAACGCGGGACCGTTCATGGGAGTAAATTGCCGGCCGGCGTGACTGTTTCGGGACGACTCTGTCCCTGTGATCCGAGCGGATGGCCACCTTACGTCTCGCCTGAATCACGGTAGGTGAACAGATCTAATTTCTTTATCGGCATGGGGCAAGTACTTAGTGAACATGAATTGTTCGTCAATGGCCTCAGGGAGGCTCTCAAGGTTAGAGGGATTAAGGTTAAAACTAAGGATTTATTACAGTACTTTCAATTTGTACATTCTGTGTGCCCATGGTTCCCTTTAGAGGGCACCATTGATTCTAAAAAATGGAATAGAGTAGGAGATGCTCTTATAGACTATTATAGGGTTTTTGGTCCAGAAAAGGTCCCGGTAACTTCTTTTTCATATTGGACTCTAATTTCTGAGCTGCTAATTCAATGTTATGTAGATCCCCAAATTGCTGAAACGCTTACTCAGGGTGAGGCTACACTACGCTCCTCCCGCAATCCTACCCCAAAGCCGCCATCAGACATGTCCAGTGTGCCCAGTAGTCCCAGCTCTGTGATTCTTGATACTCAGGAGCCCCCTCAAGATGGCGCCGCCATGCTCCCTCCTCCATATCAGCCTATATATCCTGACCTTTCCGATTCCCAGGAGGTTGATTGGTCACAATTGGCAGAAGAGGCTGCTCAATATCATAATTCCCCCCTTGTAGCCCCTGTGCTATCAATTCGGTCCCTGCCTGACTTCCAAAAGCCTCACAGTCCACCCTCTGCCCTTCTTGAGCTAGAAACAGAAATTCACTACTTACAACAGCAACTTCAATTAAAACAAGAAAAACAAAGGCTCATCTTACAACTCCAGTCGTTAGAGATGGGCCCCAACCCTTCTTCAGGCATGCCTCCAATGATGTTCCAGGTAACAGAGACAATTCACCCTCCAGTAGTGAGCACCCCAGAAATGGTGCCTCGCTTAATCTTTCCAGTCACGGAGGCCACCTGAGCTGGTGTTGGCCCACAAAATGGTGGGGAGACAACCCGGCCCACTCAAAATGACGTTAGTTCACAAGATGGTGAAAATAAAATGGTTAAAGAAAGGGGGAGACCAAAGGGACGAACTAGACATGAGGATCAATCCCCAAGTCAAGAAAATAAAAGAGATAAACCACAAGCCACTATGGCAGCTGCTAGGGGAAATAATAGGGGACAACCATCACGTCTACAAAGATGGGAGTTAGAAATTAGTGATAGTGAGGAAGAAAATGACACTGACCCACCTGATAGTGATAGGGAAACAGATTCTTCATCCCCGGAGTCACGAGCTAATAGGGTCCATATGCCGTTCTCTGTATCTGCCCTGAAAGAATTAAAAACAGCAGTATCCCAATATGGCCCTAAGGCAGCCTTCACCCATGCAGTCCTAGACTCTCTAACTCAAGGTTGGACTACACCTAATGATTGGAGAGACCTAGCCAGAGCTACACTCTCAGGGGGCCATTATTTGCTTTGGAAGGCTGAATTCCAAGACCAATGTAAACTTTTAGCCAAGGAAAACGCTAATCGAAAAAATCAGTGTACCCTTCTCATGTTAACAGGGACAGGCCGCTATGCAATGCAGCAGGCCCAAATGCGATATGAGGCAGGCCTCTTTGTGCAAGTTACTCTGGCAGCAACTGAAGCCTGGAGAAAACTCCCTTCTGGTAGTGGAGTTGCGTCTTCTCTTACAAAAATTAAACAAAAACCTGAGGAGCCTTTCTGTGATTTTGTTGATCGCCTCCTACAGGCGATTGAGCATCTTTTTGGCTCCTCTGAGGACAACCCCGATCTAATTAAACATTGGCTTATGAAAATGCAAACTCCGCCTGTCAGGCTGCAATCAAGCCACATAAAAAAAAGGAAGATCTTTCAGGTTACATTCGCCTATGCGCTGATATAGGTCCTGCCTACCATCAAGGCTTAGCTATGGCTGCAGCTGTAAAGGAGGTTCTCCTTGCACACAAACAAGGAGAAAAGACAGTGCCAAATGTTTCAAATGTGATCAAATGGGCCATTTTGCCAAAGACTGCCCAACCGTCCTAAAGTTACAACAAAATAAGCCAAGACCAAAACCTACAAGCTTGTGCCCTAAATGCAGGAGGAAGTATCACTGGGCCAATGAGTGTAAGTCAAAAACAGATGCAGACAGCAACCCCCTTTCCCAGCAGGGAAACAGGGTTCGGGGTCCGCCCCGGACCCCAGATTGGAGACAGACCCCTGGAGCTATAGGGTTTGTCCCTCAACGAAGCAACCCAACACCACCATACAACCCAACACAAAACAATCCATTTCAGGTCTCCTCCGTGCTACAACAGGAAGCACAGGATTGGACCTCTGTTCCACCTCCAACACAGTATTAACCCCTGACATGGGTGCTCAGGCCATCCCTACTGGGATCTTTGGTCCTCCTCCCCCTAGTACATTTGGGTTGATACTTGGACATGGTAGCACAATAATGGAAGGATTACAAATTGTCCCTGGAGTAATAGATGACTATACTGGTGAAGTTATAATCATGGCCTCCTCTGTTTCTGGCCTGGTTTCAATCAAACAAGGACAACGTATTGCCCAGTTGGTGCTATTGCCTCTAGTCCAAACTCCTAATATGGCCATAGCTCCCCATAGGGAAAATTCCTCTTTTGGGTCCTCAGAGATATACTGGG
>PVLA01016293.1:0-21289 GCA_004027455.1 Hydrochoerus hydrochaeris
TGACCACCAATCCAACCCTGCAAAGAATATTGAAGAACATTCTAGAGAGAGAGAAGAAAATCACCAGGACTGCAGGAACAATGGCAGGAAGGCCTCAAAGAAAGAGGCAGACACTGGAATGAAAGAGAAAAGTAAACAAACAACAATGATAGAAAAATAGCATAGCAGAGATAAGACAGAGAAGATTGGTTGTATTGCTGTTTGTCTTGACTGATTTTGTTTGAATCTGGTATGCTTGGGGGTGTCGGGTCTGGGAGAGGAGGCAGCTGCTCTGGGGATGACGGGATTCAGTGGGGTGCCCATTCTGGTTTGATTGTTGGCTGCCTTTGAAGTCCTATGATGTCTCCAATGTTTAGTTTTTATTAATAGTGTAATGCAGTGCTGGGTTTAATTGTACTATGTTTGATGGTGTGGACAATTTTATTGGGGGGGTAACGGGAGACATCACAGTGACTACCATGGATCACATAGTATTGTGATTTTGTGTGTCCTTTTCATTTCGTGTTTCTCTGGGAATTTGTGTTGTTGACTTGTTTTGATTTGTTTCTCCCTCTGGTGCAGGGAGGCTAGGTATACATGTAGAGACTTATACATGTGTGGAACTTCTAAGTAGTTTATGAGAATGGATTATAGTTATTGTAAAGAAAAAAAGAGAGGAAAAGAAAGTATTCTAAAGGATATAACTGCATGTATGTTTAAGTGTGTAGGATCGATAACCATATTACTAAGTTTTTGCTGGATACATGAACAGAACTGGTTGCAGTCTCACTGTTTAAATGTATACTTTGTAGGCTTTACTTTTGTAACTTGAACAACTACTTCTAAGAGGAAAATATGTAATTATCAATTAGTGATTTCTTACTGGTTACTATTTTTGTTTTGTTTTTGAAATTTTGTATTATTTCTACCCTCTTTCTGTTTCAATTTTTTTCTTTAAATAAAAAAAAGATGTAAATTAAAACAACACTGAGATTCAGCCTCACCCCAGAAAGAATGGCTATTATCAAGAAATCAACCAATAACAAATGCTGGAGGAGGGAGCTGGGGGGAAAAAGGAACCCTTCTCCACCATTGGTGGGAGTGTAGACTGGTGCAATCACTGTGGAAATCAGTGTGGAGATTCCTCAAAAACTAGGATTGGCGGTCCCATTCAACCCAGCTATTCTCCTTCTGGGTATCTCCCCAAAACAATTAAAAACATCATACCACAGTGATTTATGTGCACCCACGTTTATAGCAGCACAATTTATAATAGCCAGATCTTGGAGACAACCCAAATGCCCATCGACTGAAGAATGGATAAAAAAGATGTGGTATTTTTATACAATGGAGTACTACTCATAAAGAATGATAAACTGGACACATAGGTAAATGGATGCACCTTGAGCACATATTTATTAGTGAAATAAGACACACATGTGTAAAAATCATATTGTTTCATTAGTGTGATAAGCTGAAAGAAAAAACATGTATGTGTGTATTTATATTAATATAAAAATAATTAAGATCGTTATACTACTATTTTACTGAGTTTGCTGAAGAGAAATATTTGTGCTGGTATTATTCAGACGATTGAATCCAGATATCTTGTGCTCTGGATGAATGATTTGGGGATGATAAAGTACAATGTATGTACCACTGCTATCTGCTGATTGATGTGTTTTGAAATTTTGTTGTAATTTTTCTTTTTATCCTTAAATAAAGTGGACTTGAAAAAAAAAGAAGTTTCAATATGAAAAGTAAGCTAATATGTTTTTTAATCTCAACTCATAAGGAATGGAGATTATGGTTAGCCAAGACTCAGTTTGAACTATTGTTATGAAAGTTCTATTCTGACGTGTAAAGTAGGGAGAAAGGAATACTGAATATGAAGCATAAATTATGTGACACCTTTCTTTATACTACTGTACACAGCACAAATATTTTCCTTGAGGTGAATCAGTAGTCCAGAAACACAGACACATGCATAAGGAACCCAAATGTAGGCACAGTGAGAACTCTGGAGAGCCCATGGGTCACTTTGGTGTGATGACCATGAGTCAGATAATTCAAGCACTGACTCCTGCTTTAACTCTCAATGCTGACATCTACCTGGTAAATCCCTCCCTGTCCAGTTCTGCAGGATACAACTACTGCACTATCACAGGCTTCTGGAGAAAATATGTATATGTTTCGAGTGTCAGTTTCATGTACATATAACAGGTACAGATTCTTGGACACACTGCTGACATAAAGAATTGTATTTTAGGTAAAAGAATGTTTTTATTTATCTCAAAAATCTTTACTGTCTATTCAATCAGAGAATCTAATTTCTAGAAACTATCCTATGGGAATGAATCTAAGTATTTAACTTCTTAGCCTTTTGGCTAAGATCAAGTGTGAATAATTTGAAAAAATTCAATAACATCATAACTTATCTTTTCTAACCCCAGCATCTGTGTTGAATTCTCTATAGGACTTCAAACTGCCATCTTCTATTTACAGTTAAGATGATGAAGTTTTAATGTTCCTTGGTTCTATAATCTGTTTTCACAAGTGTGGGAAAGGCTAGCAAATATGAAGTTATGCATCACCTACAAGTTTGCATAGACTGAGACAGGTGCACACTTACATTCCATCCTCTCTCAGCTGCACTCTACAATGGTCTTCGCACACTGGAAGGGCAGAGGTTCCAGCAGCAATGCCCAGTATGTCTGTCCCTCATGCCTGGATCTGAGTTAAGCCATCACTGACAACCTTAATATCCCCACTTCACTGGCACAGAAATGGCTGTGATTCATCAAGCAGATCCCTGCTGAGGGTTTAAAACCAAAGCACCTAATAGCCTCTCATCACCAGACTCTGCAGCAGAACTATACTGTTTCTGCGAAGTCACTCCTTAATGTTCCATTCTGAGTTACATGTAGCACAATTCCTTGGCCACCTGGAAGTTGTAAGTGAAAGGTTTGTTTAAGAAGCAAATTTAACCCATTAGAACAGTAAGGCCCATACATCCAAATGGAAAAAATACCAATTTAAAAGACTAAGGCAACTATAACATATAATTGCCAAGTATGATCTTTAAAAAGATGAGAAAGAGCCAGGCATAGTGGGGCACACCTGTAACTCCAGCACTCTGGGAGGCTGAGGCAGGAGAATCTCAAAAGTCTAGCCCAGTTTGGGCTAGATATTAACAAAATAAAATAAAATTAAAATAAGGAGGTTGGAAATGTAACTTAATGCAAAGACGGATGGGATAAGAGAGGCAGGATAAGATTTTCATTTTTTTAGGGGGTCAAATAGTGACCTAAAAATGTGCAACTTTAGGACCACGTACGGTGGTGCTCACTTGTCATCCCAGCACTCAAGAGGCTGAGGCAGGAGGATTTGCAGTTTGAGGCCACTGGGAATATCAAATTAGTTCAAAGTCAGCCTGAACTACATAGCAAGATCCCGTCTCAGGAAAAAAAAAAAATACAATTTTACATGGACGGGAATTTTTGGTAACTAAAGTCCTAAATAGATATGCAAAATCTCACCCATTTTTAAGGCTCATCCTTGCTGTAGTGTGTATTGGTATATCATTTGATGGACTGTGGTGCCAAGAACGAGTCCAGAGTCTCATGTATGTTAGGCAAGTGCTCTCACATTGAGCTATGCCCTAGCCATCAATGATTTATTAAAGTGAAATATTCTTTGGCAAAGCAAAAACTCTCTACCTTAAAAAATAAATATATACTTCAATCTACTGGAAGTATGTTATGCTTATAATAGCTGTGTCCCTCTAGGATACAGGTCTCCCTCATAACTCAGAACAAAGATGTTTTATTACAAAATAAAATATAAAAGTCCCCAAATCCAAACATTTGAAAATTATTTTTAAATGCCCATATTTTCAGACATAAGAACCTTAATGTATCCATGAGTTTATAATAAAATAACATTTAGTGACCAGTATTTAGTGAAAATGATGTCAACAACTGGACCTAGGTGTTCTGTTTTCTTTTTTGTGTGTGTGTAGTTTTTGGAGACAGGGTCTCACTATGCAGTTCAGGCTGGCCTTGAGCTCACTTTGTAGGCTAGGCTGGTCTTGAACTCGCAACGATCCTCCTGCCTCAGCCTCTCGAGTGCTGGGATTAGAGTGCTGGGATTACAGGTGTGAGCCACCACGCCCAGCTTGTTCTGTTTTCATTACTGTAAACCCCACTGAGTACATCTGTTTGCTTCCCTATCCTGCTGCCCTTTTCCTTAAGAAACTTAAGCCATTCATTCTTTTCCTAACTACACAGGAATTCCACAGTCCCAATGGAATTAATATTGCCTATGAGGGAATATGAGGATAGAGTATACCAGTGCTATTTATTTAGTTCAAAGCAGTTCTCACATTTCATGCAGGTGGAGTTTATTCATCAACAAAATGAAGGGATAAATGATGCAATGTTTAAGGTTTCTGCCATCTCTAGGAGACGGGTTTTCTCTTCAACCCTTCTGAAACTGTCAAAGAGAGCCCAAGGCTACACATCAACACATCAGAAAGGCTCTCCTTGGGGATACAAAGCTGCAGCAGCCCTGGCAATGGAGGAGGAAGGCCAGTGGGAAGTGAGGGTTCTGTTGGAGTGCTGTGACACAGGTGCAGGAGGTAAGGCAGAAGGGTTAGAACCCATGCTTCCAGTCCTTCATGTCTGTCAAATCTGATCTTCTAAGCAATCTGGGTTAACTCTTATCCACTTATCTTCTTATACTATCTGAAAATGATATAAAACTTTATGTGTGACATTTTTATTATTAGCTAGGGATAATAATTAACTACCTCAGGCTCCTCAAGGGTGCAAAAACATCAACCTTTTATTTGGAAAGAGAGTCCTTGGGTCTCCTGCCGAAGAAGGAATGGCTTCTCTGGGATTCCTTTCACTGCGCTCACCCATCCAGGCACTCAGAGACCACTGCAACCAAGCTCTGAGGGGGGCCCCAGCTACTGCTTCCACTGACCCCAGACCTTGGTACTGTATACAGAAGCAGAGCAGGGAAGAGTGCCAGAGACAACAGGCAAGGGACCATATACAGAACATATTGCTTTGCTTCTGGGCAGCTAAGAACTAAGCAGCCTTGCTCAGCCATGCCCTTTCATGATGTGGCCTGGGACCAGCTGGTCATGATTTGAAACCATGAGCAAATTAAACCTCTCATCCTTTAAGTTGTGAGTGTTGGGTATTATATTTTAGTGACAATAAAGCTAACTGATATGTAAGACGTATACAACAGAATGAAAGTCTGTTAACAGAGTCCCAAAGAATGTGAACATTCAAAGGATGAGCAGAAGGAAAACACCCAAAATGAAAGGAACAAAAGAAGAAAGAAAGAAAGAAAGAAAGAAAGAAAGAAAGAAAGAAAGAAAGCCTAAAGTATAGGATGCTAAAAAAAAAAGTGTTACTAGACAGGCAGCTTGGTACTAAGAAAAATCATGCAAACACTGAGTTAGACACATATTCTATTAGCATATTTACGAAATGCCTGCCATGTGCTGGAACTATATTAGGAGCTGGGATAAAAAACTAAACCAGAAAAAAAGGTGAAGGACTATTTAATGACATTCGAAGAGCTGTACAACCTTCTCTAACTGTGACTTGGGGCAAGACTCCATCTGAATCTCAATGATCACAGCTGCTGAGAAGATTAAATGTGATTTTCATAAAGTGCATAGTACATTATTTGCAATACACCAGGCTCCCAGCACATCACAGCCACTACTGTAAGAGCAATCATCCTGCCACTGAAACAAAAATAGTACTGAAGATAACAGTACACTAGAACAGTGTACAATAGTCCTCCTAGGGAATAATCTAATTTGAAAATCTGTGCCTATTTTGAGAACACTAAAATAAGCAAAGGGATGGGATTCCTTAAGGGGAAACTTCAAAGAGGCACTGTACAAATGTCTCCTCCAAGATTCTAGTTTGGCTTCAGCAAATGCATAAAAGCATTTAAGTGACTTAACACAAAAGATTCTTGGGCTTATTTTATTCTGGAATAAGATGTCTTGACTTTTCTAAAACTAGTCACATTAGAAAGAAAGTATAGTGTCACAGCTCAATTAGCTCTCATTTTTTGGTGCTTTTATTTTGTTAAAATTATATTTTTAGGTTATTCCCCTCAGGATCAAAAAGTTTGCCTGTTTTTAAGTAAAGAACAAAAGCAAACTTAGCCAAAGAGTCCTCAGAAACATTAGATAGGAAAAAAAAAAAAGCCTTAATATTCTTACTTAACTTCTAAGTGGGGACATGAGGGTGAAATAGCACCAACCAACAGGAGCCCTTCTCTTGCATGCCATACAACCCAACCCCCAAGCAAGATGCCTCCTTCCCACCAGCACATACTACTGTTCATTCATTGCCCTTTGCTGCGGCAGCTGCCTCAATTCTAGCCAGCAAGGCTCCAGTGATATCTTCCGGCCAAAGGAAAATTATTTTCCTTGCTTCTCCTTTGTTCTTCTCTAACAGACTGCTAGTTCTTTTGTCCTGACCATGTGGGCAACAGGGCTAAAGGCGTCCTGCCAGTCCTACATGCTTAGCAAGCGAAAAGCAAAAATACATTTTCTAAGCTGAAATACTCTAAAAGTAAAAAATAGTGTTTTTAGGATTCTGAAAATTCACAGGTGAGAGTCTGCTTGACAATAGATTGACTGTGGTCTGCAACAAAAACTAATCAATTTAAGCCAAGAACAAAATTTCCTTTTAACATTAAGGCCAAAAGAGCATGAAATTGGAAGGCAGAGATAGGAATCCTAGTCATGACTTTCTTTATCAGTATGCAGATTGTTCCTGTGTTGTCTAGTCACTGATGAAATAAAGCCACTGATACTTTTACTACCACAAATACAGGTTGAATTTTATAACTTCTGTAGTATAACAACCACTAGAAGAATACCATCTTTGAAGGTAATATTTTTTCTTTAAAGAAATCACTAAAGTGGCTAACTCCATTCTCACAGGGTTTTTGTTTTATAGTCTTGATTTGACAATTCATTCAGAGTTCAATGATATACAGCAGAAAATCAACTCTCTCCATACTAAAATATACAAAGATTTTCTAGTAGCAACAAATCAATTAAGAGTGGGCTGTAAATTAGATGCCATGTAATTTCCAGCTTCAAATTCCCTTGTTAGATTTTACTTCTAAAGTGTCTGGCCATTACTCCAAAATTAAAAGATCTCCTATATTTAAACACTTAATTTTCCACAAAGGGGGTTAAAGTCAAGCAACTCTCTTAAGATCATTCTTCCCAGGACAGCTATAATATAAAACAATCTTCTGGTTCTTTAACAACCTTCAACTGACTCTGTCTGGGCAGCACACTCACCATGCGTATCCACTATTTCACTAAAGTTCTCTGTCCAATATGCTATCTCCTTTTGAAGAAGTAAATAAGTTTCATCAGTGCTATATTTAACTTACATGACACTTGGTCCTTCAATATCATGGTAAATATTCTCAATGTGGTAATTAGGGAAGTCAAAGTTACTGAAAGAACATCAAATCTCATGCAAAAGATTCATTTTATGGTTTGTATCTCAATGTCCCTCCAAAGCCTCATGCAGTCATGTGAGCTGGGCTTTTTGGACGCAGCTGAATCTAGATTTTGTGATTGATTCATGGTCCAATGCTGGGTATGAGGTTGAGGGCTACACCTGCTTTAGGGTGGGTAGCCTGCATACAATATTAGACTCTTTCTGCTAAGAGTCTTGTCTTTTTTTCTCCTGTTGCTTTTGCTGTCTTCCACTGCCATGAACTATTGCCCTTCTGCCATGTGCCATCCTTCCTGCCTTATAGCCAGTCAGTTGTGGACTGAAACCTCTACAAACTGTGAGCTACATAAACCTTTCCTCTCTTAACTTTAGGCATCAGGTATTTTGTCTAATCAACAAGAAAAGTAACTAAGTCAAATTGCCTCTTGAATTCTTCTCAGACCTTCAGGTGACCTGAAGAACAGGAAACACTATGAAGTCGTATCTTTCTCAATAAGTTGCTAATCACACCAACAATCTTCATCTTCAACAGAAACAGAACAACGCACAGCCAGACACTATTCTTTTTCTGTGTACACACAATCAGAAGTCTCCTCACTAAACAGAAATCCTAACAACTATTTCTGGCTTTACTACTTACCTATTCTACTTACATATTCTATAGGTCCTTCATCTCTAATTTCTTTGGCACTTGACATTAATCACAACCTTTGCTACTCTGTAATATGCTCAAAACCTACCCATCACAATTTCAACTGTTATTAAGGTCATCATTACTTAACCCCAAAATCTCTATTTCCATGTCTTAAGCCCCTCACTTAACAGTACTACCTTCAGTAAAGCACATTACATCCAAACTTGAATTTAGACCTGGAACCAATAAGTCATCCTTCAGCTTGCCCTGAATCTTTTACTGTGTGTCCTTCACAATGAGATTCCTCATTACTTGAAGTTCAAGCTTCAAATGAAAACCTTTATATCTTCTTTCCTTCCTATAACTCATTTTCTTTAACTTCTGTTGATCCCTCCTTGTAAGTAATGAAAATTTTCATTTTTAAATGTCATTATTCATGGACAGGTTATACTTGTCCTCTCAACCCCACTCTGTTCAAGCTCCAGAAAAAGCAGTATTCTTTTGTGCTGTTGAGTATAGTAGCTGCTGAGGGCAACTGGTTACTTACATTTGACTCCTGAGTAACACAAGCAACATGTCACATGTTCACTAGTCCCATGTGGTGGATGACTGCTGCACTGGCTTGCACAGACAGAAAGTTCTGGCAAGGAAGGCTCTGTTCTATGTGTTGTAGACAAAACCTCTTAGCACACTATCTGTAACACAGGTTTTCTTCCACTCAAGAACATGGCCTGCTTCTCTAACGCTCATGCAAGCCAACCCAAACCGCAGTATTCAAAACCCTCCAAGTCTTTCTCTACCAAACATCTTTATGCATTGTCTTTGATAACATATACTCTGTTAGCCAAGGTGTTTTCGCTGACCCTGTAGACCAGTATGTTTTCATCAGCACATTCATTATTTCATTTCATAAACAAACTAAAGCATAATGTACTTGTAAGTCTAAGGGCTACTGCACAGAATAAAATAGACAATCATGTTTGGACAGAGGCTGTTGTGGTTTGCTCCCCTGCTTATCAATGACTTTTACCCATCTTCTTGCCAAAGCCCATCTCTCCAAGCAATCCAGCTTCTGGCTTCTGTGTGAAGGATCAGTCCTGGTAGGGCAGGAATGGATGTTGGCAGGCTAGTCAGGAGGAAGACAAAGGTATCAGAAACAAGATCCCAGCAGTGAGGGTGGTAAGAAATAGCCAAACTTTGGAAATGTTTAAAACGGGAAGCCAAGAAGACTGCAGATGTATTGGGAATAAGAAAGAGGCATCATGACTTAAAAAGATTTTGGACTTGGAAGGACACAGGTGCACAACTGAAATGGGGAAAACCAGGAGAACTGGGGTGACAGGATAACATGCCTAAGTTAGGGACATGCTAAGGTCACAAAATCTTACCCTAAATGAGACATTTAAAAGACAGTTGAATACACAGGTACAGAGGTGAAGGAAAAGAACAAAAGTGGAAATACACATTTAAGAGTTGTCAGCATGTACATAATATTTAGAACTGGATGAAATTACCAAGAAAGTATGCAATAAACTTTACTGAGCCTAGATAATAATGCTGAAAAATAATCAGGAAAGGAACTGAGATTGAACAGAGCAGTGTGGAAGACCAGGGATACAGTATAAAAGCCAAGTGCAGGAATTGTTTCATTGAGGATACAGTGTTCAATATATCAAATGGTGTTGAAAACCTAGATTAAAATAGAGAATTTACTATTGGATTTAACAACATGGAAATATTAGAGACCTCAGCAAAAGCGTATCTGCAAAAGTGGCACAGGTAAAGTTACTACCAATTCCAAGACCAAAGTGATGTATTTCAGTCTTTAAAACTGCGGAAGCAGAGTGTTATTGACTCTGTGGTGCTGATGACTGAAGCCAGAATGTCTCACATGCTAGGCAAGTGCTCTGCTACTCGACTTTATCTCAGCAACTCTGGGCATCTACTTTGGGGTCTTCTCATCATACCCAAAAAGATGAATACAAATATGTGGTAAGTTATTATTCAGACACCATATAGCTAATTTATAGGCATTTCTGTTATTTAGACTTGTATGATAACTGGGAAAGAACATGTTATGAGCAGACTCTGGTATTTTCATGTCAGAAAGATTTGACAAATATTTATTTGGTGCCTAAAATTATATGTCATTCTGCAGTGGAATAAAAGCTGGAGTAGCAGTAACTTGGGGTGGGATGGTGCTGGCTATATGGGAAGAGATGAGGTAAAGATGACAAGTCAAATTTGTGATTATTGTGGGTTTGTTTGTTTGTTTTTGGTGCTGGGTATCAAACTCACAACGTCACGTTTGCCAAGCAGGTACTTATGCTGCTGAGCTAAAGCCCCAGCCTGTTTTTTTTTTTTTTTTTTTTTGAGACAGAGTTTTGCTATGTGTTGTTCAGGCTGGGCTTAAACTCACTATGTAGCTCAGGATGGCCTGAACTCACTAGGTAGCTCACATTGGGCTTGAACTCATGCCAATCCTCCTGCCTCAACCTCCCAAGTGTTGGGATTACAGGTGTGTGCCACCACACCTGACTTTGTTTATTTTTTATGCTTAAATTCATTTATGAAATAATTTCTGGTACCAGATATTACTCTATATTCTTGAATATAGAAGTGAATAGACAAAAATCCTTATTATAAAGTTTACATGGTGGTGGTGGCAGGAGTGCAGACAGAAACCAAAGAAAAATATGAGGTATGTCAAGTAATGACAAATACAGTGGAGAGGAGAAAAGGAACCTCAAGGGAAAATCAGTAATGCTGTGGGAAAAGCATGTGGAAAAGTGGCTTAGGTATCCTAGAGAATAGCCAGCTAAAGCCTCCTGAGAAGGGGACAGGAAGTAGAGGACAATGCAGGCAAGTGTCTGGAGGGAGAGCTCTCCATGCAGATGGTAGAAAGCAACAAAGGACCTGAGGCAAACATGGTACATCTGAAAGCCAGCAGGAGTGTAGGTGTAGCTAGAAGAGGTCTGAATGGAGAAGAGTGACAAGGCAAAGTATATGTGTCTTAGCTCACCATCCCAGTGACACACTGTATGCACTCTCCAACAAAGTATACACAATTAATATCATGAGCTGAAAATTTTCTTAAAAGCCCCCTGGATGGGTATTATCTAAATACAGTAACCAATAACATTATTTCTTCAGGATCCAATTCAAATAACCACTTATCACCAGCTGCTGACTACACTGGGTCAGATTTCCAACCCCATCCAAACAGACTTAGTAACTGAGACCAACTTTTTTTTTTTTTTTTTTGCACTGGGGAATGAATTTACAACCTTGGGTTTGCCAGGCAGGCAAGCTTATGCCACTGAGTTAAATCCCCAGCCTAGAGACCAACTTTTGTACCTAGTTTCCTCAGCTCTAACACACTATATACAAAGTGCCATACTGAAGTAGTTCTCTTAGCATTTTGATGTATAATGTTTAAATTTGAAGATATTAAAGTTTTTTAGCTAAGGTTCTCTTTTTATTTTGATACCTGTGATTGAACTCATGACCTCACGCTTGCCAGGCAGGCACTATGCCATTAAGACATATCCCTGGCCCCTTAAAGTTCCACATCTTAAAGGGCAAAATGAAGTTATATCTGTATCTGTCCTATCAGAAGAGTGTTTCCTAGATTTACAGCTCCATTTCCACTGCCTTCACAGAGGACATTTGGATTGGCTACTCTACTACCTTCAACATCCTCTAGGTAAGTAATGAAGTTTATTTCTAGACTGCTGGATTCTAAAATGCCTTAAAAAGAACAGATATTAAGCATAACATGTCTGTCTTCCTCAACAAAATCATATCTGGTGAACCTGGCCTCTCCTGGAACATTTCCTCTTGTCTTTCTCCAGTGATTCACAGGGCAAAGGTCCTTTAGTACTTGAGAGGAGAGGCTGAAGCAGGAGGATCTGAAGTTTGAACACAGTCTGGGCAATTTAGTGAGACCCTGTCTCAAAAAGGCAGGGACACGAGGTGCTGGGTATGGAGTTCAATCTCCAATACTTTAAAAAAAAAAAAAGTAACTTGAAGTTGTGGATTTCCACCCACAACACCTAGCTCCCTGATGTCTGGTTTACTGGTCATTTGTATTCTCCTGGTCTTTGATGTTTCTCCATAGCTTTCTCCATGCTTATGGAAAACAGCACAATAAATAACTCAAGTAGCACTCTGGAACAGACCTTTCCTACAGAACTGAACTAAGTAGGCAGTGGAGTTGGAACTCACCTGGCAAACCTGATGAAGGGCTTCCCATAATTAAAGTTGTTTTCTTTGGCCAGAGGTGTGTTAATTTGAATAACATAACTTAATAGTCATACTAAACATGACGTGATTATGTGTAAGTGGAAGTATTCCCACATGCATTGCTATGGAACTTGGACCTATGCTGCTGCCTGGTACAACACTTCTTAGGAAGAAGGAAACTTGACTCTTGAGTTGCTGTGCTAATGTTTAAGGCATGAATTACAGAGAATCAGACATTCATAAGTCCTTAATTCACTCTGGCTCTCCCTCTGACTACAGGAGATTTTTCTTTAAAAATCTTTCATCAGTAATAAAAAATCAGTTTTCCCCTCTTTCCTTAGAAGTTTGTTTTTGAGGGGCCAGGGATTTAGCTCAGTGGCATAACCACCTGCTTTGCAAGCACACAGTCATGAGTCCCATCCCTGGTACAAAAAAAAAAAAAGAGGTTTGTTTTTGAAAGACATAAAATTGGAGGACAGTGCAAAAAATTTTTAAGATTGATAATTTTGGTAGTATGTCTTTTTATTTTACTTTTGAATCGTAATTATTTCTACAGTTCAAAAAAAAAAAACTGAAATCTTGCTTCCAACCATGTCTTTTCTTACATTTTACATCCCTATTCAGTAGTTTTTTGTTTATTTTCTGGTATTTGTTTATGTAAATGTAGGTAAATGTGAATATTTATTTTCTGGGCTCACTAACATGAAAAACAAATACTACACAGTTTGTTATAGAATAAATAATAGCTTGAGGCAAACATGGTGGTGCACTCCTGTCATTCCAGCTCCCTGGGAGGCTGAGCAGGAGGATCACAACTTCCAGCCCAGTCTGGCAACTTAGTCACTGAGATCCTGTGTCAAAATAAAAAATATGGGCTGGGGTTGTGGTTCCGTGCAAAGGCTGTGTGTTCAGGTCTGTTGTCCCCCTCCCCCAGCTTGGACTTCAGTTTTCCAGAGATGGGTCTAGACAGTCAGCTCAGTTTGGCTCTCAGGGTTATTGCCACATTTTCCTATGAAGCTTGCTTTCTTAGGGTCAATGTAACCTCACAGAACCCACTGTCTTCAGGAGTGACACTGAAACTATAATAGTTAAAAAAAAAAGAAAAGAAATAATAACAGTAAGCTAGTGATGACCTGATTTTGTTTTAGGTGTACCCTATTTCTTTACAACTTCATTGAGAGGTTTCCTCTGCTATGTTTAAATTTTTCGTTAGGTTGAAAATAAAAATCATACTAGCATGTCTTGGTTTAGCCTGAAAAAAGATTCATGGGCAAGAAATAGGACTCATGGGATCTTTTCCTAGTTCTGCTATTGATTTGTTGAGATTCTTTAATCTCGACCTATAAAGCAGTTGAAAGTATTTTAGTTTAAAAATGTTATCTTTGCCTTTTACACATTTCACAATGTCTTGTTACTTGCTACCTTTTTTTTTTGTACCAGGGATTGAATTTACAACCTCATGCATGTCAGGCAGGTGCTTATACTGCTGAGCCAAATCTCCAGCCCTACTATCATTTTGATATCAGAAAAAAAACTTAAGAATTAGAGAAATGTTGATAATTTGAATTTTTAATAAAACTATCATCTTCCAGAAGTAGTCTCTTTTGAATTTTTATCTGATTTCTTTTGGGTTTATGACCTGTGATATATGAATGACTTAATCTTTCTGTGAATGTATTTTTAACAACAGAAAGAACATAGAGAATTTCTTATTTCTGTTTTGTGACAGAGTCTCGCTGTATAGTCCAGGCTGGCCTTGAACTCTATGTAGCCCATACTATCCTGGAACTTCTGGTGATCCTCCTGCCTCAGCCTCCAGGGTGGTGGGATTAGAGGTACGTATTACTGTGCCTTGCTCTTCTATCTTGGGTACAATGATTAGGGTCATTTAAAAGTATTTTGACATTATGGTAGCCACTGCTGATTTCCTATCATCTTGTTGTGAAGTCCAGTAATGCTTTTATTCTTTGTTTTGAGTGGTTTTAGTCTGTTTTGTATTATTTAACTTCACTATGTGTGAAGGTATGGATAGCTATTTTGAAGAGAATAAGAGACATTATGGTAGCCATTGTTGATTTTCCTATTGTGTGATTTTGAAGGCCTATAATGCTTTCATTCTTTTATTTTAAAGAGTTTTATACTATTTTGTCTTGTTTGAATTCATTGTGTGTGAAGATATGGACAACTAACTATTTTGAAGAAAACAAAAGAGACATTATGGTAGCCACTGCCAATTTCCTGTTGTCTTATTTTGAAATCCTGTGTTGCTTGCATTGTTTTGTTCTGATCTGCTTTGTTTTGTTCTATTCTCTTTAAAATAGAAATAAAATTTAAAAGTATTTTGATGATTAAATGATAAATTTTATGTTGTGTATGCACTATGATTTTTAAAGTATACTTAGCTTCCTCGGTGATAAACACTATATATAATATTACACGTAATTAGCAAACCAAAATACATAGGAAGTCAGTACGGGGTGGATTTGTTTAAGTAACAGGAAGATGTATACCTCTGTTTGTGTCCTATCTATTTACTTCTCCCCTAATTAACCTGATTCAATGACTAACTTCATACTTGGAATGTTTGTATTTGTGTTTTCCTGTGGCAGTTAACTGTTACATCTCCTTGTCAGTTGTCAACCAACTTTTAGTAGGCTTCAGGTAGTATTCTAATTGGGTACTGTATACCTGTCAGTCTGCTTTCTACAATTTGAACTCATCAGCATCACCAGCATGACAGAAGCATTAGAATGTATGATAGAGGCAAAGCAGAAATATGAAAGGAGATCCTCACAAGATTGGTCCCAGATATTCTGCCTCTGATGGAAAGTATGAATGGCCTTGCAACATGAATACGGTGGAAAATAACAGGCTATACTGACAGACTGACTTAGAAATATTTGTATTATTTCTCTGAAATGCTTTTGTGATAGCAATACTTATTATTATTGCTGTTGTGTATGTTTACTTTATTTTATTTATTTTTTGAGACAGGGTCTTGTGATATAGCCCAGGCTAGCCTTAAATCCATGAGGATTCTCCTGCCTCAGCTTCCTAAGTACTAGAATTATAAGCATGTGTCACTACACCTGCAGCGATCAGTTTAAAATCTTCAGAATTATCAACCACTTAGAAGACTATGTTCTCCTGAGAAGACAGTGATAGTTAAATCTTGGAAGTATTCTTAGGGTTTTTGTTTTGTTTTGTTTTTTTAAGTGCAGAACCATCAGTTGGGTTGATTTTAGTAATATTTATCCCAAAGAAATGGATGCATATTAAATGACGCTGTTAGGTGATTCTTTGAAGTTGGAATACGTTTTAAAAAGATAGTTGTGAAGATCAGTGAGTGGATATGCTTCAGCATATTTTGAAAACTGTTAAAGACCATATTAATTGATAATTTAAGTTGATGTTACTTTCATTATTCTGTCATTCTTTTGTGAAAAAGTGACTAGAGAAGCAGTACTGTACCCTTGCGTTTGTCTGTCTTCTTTTGTGAACAGCTAGGCTCTTTGGACAGGGCACACTGATGGCCACTGATGGGAGGACCTGCATCTCACAGAAGTAGAAGAAAATACGACTCACTGTTTTTCAGTGAAAACCATTACTTACACTAGTAGTTTACTTACAGATTAATGACTGAGATGAGAACTTTCCCCTGACCATCCACATTAAGTCACAGATTGAAGGTAACCTCTGTGTATGACACACAGGTTTGTAGGACAGAATTACTAGCTCTTTAAAAATTGTTTAAATGAATCTCTTCAGGGTAAATTAACTGTACTGCTCTGTGAGTTGTAAATAAAGGCAGTAACATAGTTGTTACATCTATATAGAAGCTGCATGTGATATTTAATAGTGTAAAATACTCTTGATTATTTGCTTAATTATTTAATGAAAAGAAAAATGTATCTTTTGGACACCTTGGAGTTAGGACTTCACCATGACAGAATCCGACTGCAAAATATGTTAAATGATAATAAAAGCAGCTGGGCATGGTGGTATACACCATGTAATGCCAGCACTCTGGGAGGTAAACACAGGAAGACCACAAATTTGAGCCATTTAATGGGCAATTTAATCATTAAATGAGTCTGGGTCTCAACACAAAAAAGGGCTGGGGGTATAGCTCAGTGTAAAGGCCCTGGGTTCAAGCCCTACTATGAGATTAACATGGGGGTCGGGGTGAGAAAATGACTTGCCTTGTGGTAGAACAGGACATCTCTATTTCACATTTCAGTTTGTTCCATATTTTGTAAGATATGGAATTTACCATTTGAGAAGATTCTACCTTAAAGCCAGTAGTATCTGAAATGCAAAGGTACATGTGTAATAAGAAAGCATGCCACAGCTTCCCTTTCCAGATAAAAACATTCCCTAGAAGTTTTGTCATTTAAATTGTGTAAATCATGGCTGGCCATGTGACTCTGGACAAGCTGTTTGGTCTCTGTGAAGGTTCTCTTGTGTGAAGAGCATTATCTTGCTCTCAGAGCAGTGTGCATGGATATGACATTCCTTTCTGTGGTGCAAATATATGCTCAAGAAAGATGACTTTCAATAGCAAACACCCAGGAAGATGCTCAGCTTTCTGCCAGAAGGAATCTGATTTTATAGAGCCATTATGAATTCATGGCTTCAGGGGGCAGCCCCTGAAGTGTACAGTAGCTAGTCAGCTCTGTGTAATTCATATCTGGCAAAGTCAGTGGGGTTTTTTCCTAGTATGGTTTCTTGAGATGGCTCTAAGAGACAAGTTTCTTTTGTCTCACATACTCTGAAGTAAATTTGAAATTTCTTTATGAAAATAAACACTGTTTGCAATGGAAATCTTTATCTTATTTTTTCTTCATATGGTAGTATATTGAGATGCCAATACCTTTTCTTGGCCCAAGTACTCTGAACCTTAAGGAAAAGTTTGTCATAATTGAGAACCTAAAACAGGTACAACATAAGCTCTTTTTTTGTTGTTGTGAAGTTAGTAACAAATAATATGCATTTGAAGGATGGACTGAGCTCTTTGAATCCAAGGTGAGCATGAAAGGTTCTGGAGAGGAAGTGGGATTTTTAGTTACACCTAAAGGGTTTGGATCAGTGATGCTCAGATTCACTTTGCCTGTTACCTCAAGAATGTGACTTAGACACAGACGAATGGTCACTTGGGAGAGCATGGAAAAGCCTCTTCCAGTCTGTTTTTAAGTAAAAAACAAAAGCAAACTTAGCCAAAAAGAGAGAGCCCTCAGAAACATTACACAAAGAAAAAAAAAAGCCATAATATTCTCACTTAACTTCTAAGTTGGAACATGAGGGTGAAATAGAACTGACCAATAGGAGCCCTTCTCCTGCATGCATGCCTGATGTGGGTAGAAACAGACAGCTTCAAGTTACTTTTTTTATGTTTTTGTTTTTGTTTTAAAGTATTGGGTATTGAGCTCCATACCCAGCCTCCAGTGTCCCTGCCCTTTGGAGACAGGGTCTAAGTTGCTCAGACTGTGCTCCAAGTTGTGATCCTCCTGCTTCAGGTTCCCCTCTCAAAGTGCTGCAATTTTTCTGAAACTAATTATACTACTACCACTAACACCACCACTAATCTTAGTGAATGACTGAACTTCTCTGAAATTCAGTTTCTATAATAATAAAACAAAGCTTACATCACCTGGAGATCATTAGGACAACTAAATGTGCACACTGGCAAGTCCCAGACTATTGTGGTTGGCTCAAGAAGGAAAGGTATAGCAGGAAGAAATATTCTAAACAGTTGTGTTAGAGAATTACTAGTACATTTGCTGAGATTTTTAAAAAGTGCTTTATTCTGTCCATTTCAGTTAACTCCATACCTGACCCAAGAGCAGGGGCCAGGCACTCCCCCAGTGGATGGTATTTCCCTACTGAATATTTTTGAGGTTGCACACACCTGTAATCTCAGCACTCAGGAGGCCAAGGCAGGATTGTTGGAAGTTCAAGGTCAGCCTGAACTATGTAAGACCTTGTCTCTAAAAGCTGAAAATAATGTTTTTTCAAACAAAAAACTATCAAGGGAGAAAACAATCTAAAAATGTTTTTTCAAACAAAAAGCTATCAAGGGAGAAAATCTAAAACAGCAAAGAAAGCTGAGATCCTCTCTGAGCAGATAACTAGGATTCAGTCTGCAGGAACACATGACACCTTTCTTAACCACTTGAGTGACTTCACCTGTTTCGGTATTTACTCCTTCTTAATACAGATGTGAATTAGCATCACCCCAGTGCAGGTAAGTAAGTAAACATGACCAAACTTAAGATAAAATGCATCTAAACACTGGATTTGAAATCACTGCAAGCATTTTCTTTTGGAAATTTGTACAATTTAAAGATGATCTCATCAATAGATTTTCTAAAATTAAATCAGGAAATTACCATTAAAACTGAGATCTGGCTAGGGACAGTAGTAGAGCACCAGAGCAAACAAACTCTGTCTTTGTTTTTAAAAATTTATTTATTTTGGTATTGGAGATCGAACTCATGACCTTGTATTTGCCAGGGAGGTGCTTGTGCCTGCTGAGTTAAATCCCTGGCCCAAACTCTGTCTTTATAAAATCCTATTTGTGTGGAACATTACTTCTTGTTATCAAAGGAACTTGCTATTAAAATTCAACCATCTTCTGAATCTGCCACTGTGTAATCCATGAAAAACCAAGTGTGTTAGAAATACCATACAGGGCGTGACTGACCCCTGCTTCCAGGTCTGCTATGGAATTATTCTGAAATGGCCAGAATAGAACACTTTTTAAAAAAATCTCAGCAAGTGCATTAACTCTCTAACATAACTAGTCAGTTTCTTCTTCATATTTAACTGACAGAATGAAATAATTCAAAGTATTTTTTCAGTTTACTAATGGGACATAAACTATGTCAGGGGTACTTGCTAGAAAACACATTTCTTTAGATTCAGCCCCACCTATCTATTATAGAACCTACAAATCTCGTTAAAATGTGTGTGTGGGTGGGTTGAAAAAGGACTTAAAAGAGTTGTTTCCTTGCATGTTTTTATTTCGTCTTATTCTAGAGAGGATGTGTTCCTGTTTCCCCAAAAGTATCCTTTTTCTAAATCACAGTCATACATACAGTAAGAAGTGAAAGGGATAAAATCCAAGAAGTATAGTAGTGTAGCTGGGAAAGAAGGATTAGTATCAAAATGCCTCAAATGCAGTTACTTCTAATTTAAAGAACTGTTGGGCCAGGGATTTAGCTCAGTGGCTTAAGCGCCTGCCTGGCAAGCATGAAGTCGTGAGTTTGATCCCTGGTACCAAAAAAAGAACTGTTACCAGGTTACTAACTTCCAGATGTTAGGTGTAGAAGCATCCTTGACCTGAGCTTTCCAGATGAAAGGCTGTTGACCACATGGCTACCTGCATCACTAGTAGTAGTCTGGTGGCTTCCAGATCCTGCTCTCCACACCTGAGAAGTGGGTAAGGGAAAGTGTGGTACCCTCCTGAGTTGCTGCTGGGCAGGGGGCAAAGATAGGACCTGAGATAGGGTAAGCACTCTTCTCCTTTCTACATGTCTTCTCTTTAAGACCCCAACACATTTGAGGACCTAACACATCTAGCCCAGAGTCGAGGAGGTGAAGAATGCTGAGGACTTAGTACATGTTTATGCCTCTGCATGTAGGCCATGAACTGTGACACAATTTAGCCACAAGAACACAAGAATTCCTGACAGCAGCTCTATCTCACCACACCTCTTTCCACCCTTCCCTCTGCACTTAGGGCATTGAATACTGGATCAGCTGGGCTGATGACCACCAGAGCACCCACAAAATCACTTATCCCCTCTTCTACAGGAGCTTCGCCGTATTTTTTATGCGAAGTATTATTTTTCTTAGATGTAAAGAACTTTTCCCCAAACGAAGCACACAGGAAGACTGCTTTGTGATCAGAACTCTTTAACACTGCTTTGTGCGCATCCTGGTAAGAACTGCTGTTCACACACTTCTACACTGGCACAGGACAGCCACGCGATGGACCCTTAGAAACCTCCGCGCAGGCTGAGCTGGAGCTTATTGTGCGCTGTGTCCCCAGCGCGTTGGTGTAACCTGCATAAGCCGGTTGGACGACCACCAAGGCTTTCTCCTCTGTCCACGAGCCGCTCCGCAACAGCAAACTACAGGCGCACCCAGATGCAATCTTAGTTGCCTGCTGTCTTCTGGAGCTGCCCCCCTCCCCCGTGAGGAGGTCCACAGTGGCGGCAGCATTCTGTCCCTTCTGGCAGGACAGTCTGCTGAGAACAAAAGGCAGCGCGTCCCCTCCTCCCCTCCTCCCTGTGGCTGACAGCGCACGACCCACCTTGGAGAGCTGCCGGCGCAGGCTGAAGCGCTGCACCATTGTCGTGGGCAACGGCAGCTCCTAGCCCGCCGCACCCCCTTCCAGGGAGAGCTGCCCACGGGACATTGCTGCTAGCTCAAGTCCCCGAGGTTGGCGACTGGGGCGATGAGGCTGGGGCACACGGGGCGGGCCCCAGGCGGAGCGGAGCCGCCTGCACTTCCTGTGAGTCAGCGAGGGTCCGGCTAGGACCACCCCTTCCTTGCCTGCCCCGCCCCACTGCCGCTGCCGCAGGGTACCAGGGCTCAGGGTGCCACCTGAGCCGTGCGGACAGACCCGTTGGTCAGGTCTGAGCGCCAGAGGCGGCCCTGGCGTGGGCTACCTCGGTTTAGTTCAAGCCAACCCAACCCATCCCGTCCTGCCGGCGACCGGGGCAGAAGCATCCAGAGCTGCCCAGCTGCAAACCCGAAGCCACATGGGAGTGGGAGTGGGCTGGGGTGGGGCAGCCACAGGACTGAGGGCGTCTGCGCGCTTTCTTCTCTTTTCTCTCTTTTCTCTCTCTCCTCTCTCTCTCTCTCTCTCTCTCTCTCTCTCTCTCTCTCTCTCTCTCTCTCT
>PVLA01016294.1:0-21314 GCA_004027455.1 Hydrochoerus hydrochaeris
AGAAGAGAAGAGAAGAGAAGAGAAGAGAAGAGAAGAGAAGAGAAGAGAAGAGAAGAGAAGAGAAGAGAAGAGAAAAAAGGGAGGGGAGAGGAGAGGAGAGGAAAGGAAAGGGAAAAGGAAAAGAAAAGAGGAGTGATCCAGGATAAGACCAGATCCAGAATTCAAGGAAAAACCACATTCCAGGCGTTTATCACCTCAACATGAAAACAGAAGCCTTCTAGAGGTGCCTCTCCTGACACACACATTTCAGTGTCCCCTCCCACTCAGGCATCCTTCACTGTCAGCACTTGTCTACTTTCAGTGCTTCCCAGCTCCAGAACTGGGTCTTTCTCCCCTCTGTGCCCCACCCTGCTCACGGGGCTGCACTCTCCACACCACACCCTGCTGCACCTCCTGCTGCCCTGCAGCTACACTGAACCTCGCTAGACTGACACAGTTCTCTTCCTGCTTTCAGCAAATCAGCAGAGTTGAAGCCAGTGGGACTCCAAGAGGCCACTCAGTCTCCCCCCAGCCCCCCAGTTATAACAAATCCATTAGCATGGTAATGAACGGGCAAAGGAATCGCTCCTTTGAAAATACCTCCTGGCCATCCCTACACCACAAGCAGAAGACAGACTCCAGACACTGAGTCACCCAGGCCTTGGGGCCTTGTTCCTTGTAGGACAGTTCCTTGGATCTGCACTTGTTAGTTTGTTCACAAGGGCAAAGTCCCAAGAAGTCGGAGTGGGGAGGAAAGAGAGGAGCATGGCCCATTTGTTCCAAATCCTGAATGATGGCTCAGATCTGGGAGAGATTAAGCTCCCATCCTCCATGTGGGCATCAACACCACAGAAATGCACCAACTGCCCAAATCTCAGAGCCAGAGTGGGTTGAGAGAGCACAAAGGAAGTATGGGCCATATTTAATCACACAAGCAGTTCCCAGGCTGACCCCAACTATGCTGCAGCAGGGGAACCAAGCCCCAGGGAAGGGAGAGACTAGCCATCTCTTCCCAGAGTCGGCAGAGCCAGGCCGGACCTCTGGCCCTTGCCTCCCTGTATTCGAAGATTCATGGGCACAGCACTGCCAATGGGCTCTTGAGCTCGGCA
Source organism: Hydrochoerus hydrochaeris (assembly GCA_004027455.1). Taxonomy (NCBI): domain Eukaryota; kingdom Metazoa; phylum Chordata; class Mammalia; order Rodentia; family Hydrochaeridae; genus Hydrochoerus; species Hydrochoerus hydrochaeris. The sequence continues at coordinate 1,089 of PVLA01016294.1, forward strand.
GAGCCATGAAGGAAACCAACCATGAAGTGTGACATGTGTGTTCTTTTACATCTAGCTCATTGTTAAAGTGGGATGCTACTCGTGTGTTCTTTTCTTGTCTTCTTTCATTTGTTCCATTTTTCAAGAGAATTTTTTTGCCTTTGGAAAATTTTGAGACTTCTGTGTTCTCATGGTCTGTGACCAGGACTGTCAGGAGATGGGAAAGAAGAGGAGAATGAGGAGGGGGAGGAAAAAGAGAAAGAGGAGGAGGAAGAGGTAACAGACAGCCCTTCCTGTGTGCCACCCACCGTGTAGGCACTAACTTAACGCAATCGCACAGTTCCATGAGGTAAATGCTAGAGTATCTCCATCTCCCAGACAAAGACACTGAGGCACTGAGAAGTAAATGTAGCCCAGCCAGGTCTACATTACAGGTGTGTTTGACTGTAAGTGAAAACTGGAACCAAGAGCGCCTATGGTTACCTATTTGAACTCATTTTAGAGAGTGCACCTTCAGTAAAAGGAAACTTCCAGAATTTTTTAAACGTAGATTAAAAATTGCCGTCAAGTTTGCTTAGAGGACCTGGATTGTCCAGTGTCTGCCTAATACTAACTACCAGGCAAAAGCTTTTCTCAGCTGCAGGGACTCACAAAAATGCTTCAAAAACAGGACCTTGTCCATCTACATAGCTGACAAGGAATTTTGTTTCCAGTCATTATTTTAGAGAAACAGCATCTCTTCTTGAGCCCTGAATTCCTCTTAGTGCTTTTTGAACTAAATATTTAGAGAGGATACTAAATTTAAGATAAAAAAGGCTAGTGGACACACTACGCACTTCTTTTAAAATATGCTTATTTTGTTCTGTTTTGTTTTTAATCTACCATTTACAGAGCAAGTGATGGATACTTACTTAGCCTTTTCTAAAGAACTGCCACGTTTGCCACTTAAAATCTACAGAACATGGGCCCAGGGTTTAGCTCAGCAGCACAAGTGCCTGCCTGGCAAACGTGAGGTCATGGGTTTGATCCCTGGCACCAAAAAAAAAAAAAAATCTACCAAACACAATGAGGAACCTACACTTCAACCCTTATCCTAAACCTCACACTGCAGTGTTCAGTAAAATTGTTCCTCAATAATTATTCCAATAAAGATGTCAGTGTTGCAGAATCATCAGTACCGTGCACTGCGGCCCCTTTGCCCTTTCAGCAGGAAGAAACCAATACAATCAGAGCCTTGTTTCTGATAAGAGTATCTGTCACTGACAAAGAAAAGTCAATGTGCTTTTACTGAGCTGACAACCCCCTCCTCTTAATGAGCAAGACACAAAAGAACATTAATTAGAAATGATCCTCTATTCCAAGCTCACGTGCATATTTGCATTTCCAAAAGCTCCATCGTGCCCTTTGGAAAAACCTCTGCCCTAGCATTTGCCAAGCTGGCAAGGAAATGGTTGCATCCAAAGCAGCACCAGTAACAACTCTCAGTGCACAAGGTGTGGCCCTAAACAGCATGGGGTCCCAACACATCGTGGGGACGGTGTCTAAAGAGAGTCCCCACCACCCTTAATTTTCACCGCTGGAAAAACAAATGTCAGTTGGGAAGAGAGGAGCTAATAGCTGCAGGGATGGTACAGTTCCTGTCTTTTGTGTGTTTGTGTCCCAGCACAAACACTGCTGAAATGGGGTCTGGCAGTGTTTGGGGACTGAGTAGGAAAGAAAAGCAGAGGGAAATGTTCTATTTAGAAAATCTCACTCTCCCTGGGAACTGTGTATTAACTTGTCAAACTAAAACAACTCAAGAAAGCCACTGCTTCAGATGGGCTTTGGAGGCTCAACTCACTGAGGCAGTCCTTGTGTTTGTATTTTTTTTTCCAATAATTTTTTTTTTTATTTAAAGAGGAAAAAAAAGCAAAACAGAAAAAGGGGTAGAAACAATACAGAATTTCAGAAGAAAAAAGCAATAAGAAATCACTAGTTCATAAATTACATATTGTCTTCTTAGACCTAGTTGTTAAAGTTAAAAAATTAAAGCATACAAAGTGGACATTCAAACAATGAGACTGCAAAGAAGTTCAATGATCCAGTAACAACTTAGCAACATGGTTATCAATCCTACACACTCAAACATACATGCAGCCATATCCTCTAGAGGACTTTCTTTTCTTCTTTTTACTTTTTAAGTCCATTATCTGCTTAGTTATATCCTGTTTCAGGTTGCTCAGGACCTTACTGACTTGTTTTGTTGTTGTTATATACTTTTAATCACCTTATATAATTCTGTTGCCTTGTTTTTGAGTTTCTTCTCATCCATGATCCATGGATCAGCTTTGGTGGAGTTGGGAGATTTTTGGAGGTATTTTATTACTTTCTTATCTACTTTTTTTTTTGAAGGTAGCAAAATACAGCAGAACAAGACAGAACAAACCCATGCGACCTCACTGCAATAAAACTACCACAGAACCTCAGAGCAGGTCACCAGGACCTGAGCAATGGGCTCAATAGTACAGCCCATTTTGTTCACATTAGCTGTTCTTTCAATCAGGTAGAGGAAAATGGAAGGAAACATCGAACCTCCAAAAACAGAATATTGAATAAAGCAGTACCATCAATCAAAACTGAGCAAAACAGTGATAAAAATATTTGCCTTCAAAGAGATGGTAGAAGGAAAGCCCCCTTACTTGCCACACTGCATACATTCATCCTCCAAAAAGATACTCAGACCGCCGATGCCTACTTGCTAACGGGGTGGCAGGAAGATGGATCAATGTCTGATTCTTAGCTGTGCACTGGCAGGGCCCCAGCTGCTTACCAGGGTGGCAAGTAGGCCGCCTGTTCTCCCAGCCTGTGTTTGTATTTGCCATGGTGCAATGTCTTGGAATTACTAGGAGAACAACCTCTCCAGCCTGTCCTCTCCTGTACACAGGGTGTGTCGTGCATTCTAACAGCCTAGAGACCACACTGCACAGGACGCCAACCCAATCACAGGTTTCAGAAAAAGAGAAGGGGAGGGAGCAGAAGGATCCCTGCGAATGTCCCCCTGCCTAAACAATGAACAAGTCTTCTGCATGACAACTTATCCCTATCATCGCCCCTTCTACATGACAATTTATTCCTAAATAGTAGTAACTTCTAAACATTCTATAATGTGCAGAGTATGTACCCATAATGTGGCATGTGCCATGGTAACTAATAGCCCCCCAGACTGTCCCATGCAGCTGTACCAAGCTTGTTGGTGGCTATCCCCACTGTCATACTTAGTTAATGGCACAGCTGTGACTGTGACTGTGACCATCGCTTTCCTCTATTCTCTGGTGAGGACTCTAGATCAATTGATAGAAAGACTTCTCTCCCCTTCAAGTTCTAATCACTCCATTCATGTCATTTAGGAGGAGAATTCCAGGTCCCTTGGAAGTGTCTGGCAGAAACTCGGGTCTGAAATATACCAGTCCTGCTGAACACCTGCTTGAGCGTGGACCTACCTCCCCACTGAGTTATGGGCAATGAGCAGACATCACCTCTGCTCAGGCACCAGCACAAGTCCTGGCATATAGCGGGTGCTCAATTGAGAGGTGTAAAAATGAAAGAGGAGACCTGTTGGCTTCTCAAGAGAACCAGATCGTATTCTTTGCATCTCCCAAGACTCCTGAACTGTTTGTGCTTACTTTTTAGAAAAGATTTCCCATAGAGATAGGTTTGCCCAGAATGTGGAAGAAAGTGACAATTGAAAGTTCAGAAAGGAGCTCGTGCTTCTCGGACTATGACATCACAGAAATGGGTGCAGCTATAGGTGGCTGTAACCACCAGGTAAATGGGAGTGGGGTGGGGCGACCTTGGCATGGCATGTAATTGAGGTGTCTGGAGAATTCTATCCTCAAATGCAAGAGAATACAAGAAATATGGAGACGCTTTACAAAGACACTAAGAGCACTGGCTAGATTGAGAATAATGGCTGTGGGACATCAGGACAAATTGCCTCCTTAGGCTTTGGGTTTCTTATATGCAGAGTGAAAATGATACAGTTAGCTAAGGAGGTTGTTGGCAGAGATAAGTGAGACCGTATGCCAACAAATATTCAGTAAATGTAAGCTATTAATCATAGTGATACTGATGGGATAAAAATAATCTGAAGGGCAAGAAAGAAGTCATTAAAGTTGGAGGGGATGAGGACTCTGGGCAACCACTGCTTTCACCTCTAGTTTGCCCCTTTGCCAAAACACAGATTCTTAACATGGAATCTAGGAGCCTTCCCACTACCCAAAATTGAACATAAATTTTTGTGCATATGCACTTTTACCTAAGTCAGGAGCCTACAGTATTCATAAGATTCTCAAAAGATTCTGGCACATCATGAAATTAGGAATCTCTGCCTCAGGCTATATCAGAATTCTTACAATGAGTGGTGTTTTCAATTCTAAGTGTACACAAAAACTCTTTTCTTTCTCTTTTGGTTCAGCCAACACATGCTGGACTTTTCAAAAGAATCTTCCTAAGACTTTCTAAAGAGAAATTTAAAAGGGAAATAAAGCACATTCCATAAAAATTGTTTTAAAGGAACATCAAAGTACAGCGCACTTTCCTGATTCTAAGATAAAAACAACGAAGTTGGAGGACCCGTTCACAGGTGTGTGGCCCCGGTTCCCCCTCTTGGGTCCTTTGGAAGATACATTACTATCTCTTATTTAAAAGCAGAATTTGTCTAGAGAATTTACCATCAGCTTACATTTGTTCATATAGACACAGCTCATTACTTCTCTCTCTCTCTCTCTCTCTCTCTCTCTCTCTCTCTCTCTCTCTCTCTCTCTCTCTCTTTTATGCCACTGAGCTAAATCCCTGGCCCTTGCTTCTCTCTTGAAGAGTTTACCAATAACCAGCAGGAGCTGGTAATTGATTAGTCTTTCAGTATTAGATAGCTAAGGAGAGACACAGAGATTAGAGGGAAAAAAAACTTGGAGAGAACCAGGAAAGAAGGGGGAAAAATTGAGTCAGAGCCCTAGATTATCAACAAAAGGGTTCGGTTCACTAAGCAAGCCCACCACCATCATCAGTTACCAAGTCCTTACTGGTCACGAGTTCCCATGGGCTTTCTGGGTGCCAGGTGAAAGGTAGGTGAGGAACCCAGATGGGTCAGATCCCTCAGCGTGCTGACCTCCCCTTCATTATCATTACATTTGGAAGGGTAAAGGCCCCCCAAAAGTGTGAGAAGGGAGAATAAAGAATAGAGGAGTTTAAGATAATAATTCACTTCTAATTCACAAATGCTGAGACTTCCTTTTAGGCTTAGCTCTAAAGTCTGAAAAATAGGAAAATGAATATAACTGACGTCATGTCTGGTAGAAGTTCTTAATCTAGGCAGATATAAATGTTAAACCAGTGCCATTTCAAGTGACAAGCATGTTCTGTATGAATTGAGTGATAGTGATGTAGGAGATAGGACATGGCAGAGCTGGCTGGGAACATCAACAGGGTGTCTCAATGACAACATCCCAAAGCAACGCCACGACCCCGTATGTAGAACTTCTCCCACGCTCCCATGAGATGTGGATGGTATAAAAGACCAAACACCACAGGAAGCTGACTTCCCATGTAGCCCATGCTGCATTTCACAGACACAGCAGGTACTTTTATTTTTGCTTTTTCTCTCTTTTTCTTTTGTCCTGCCAAGGTTTGCTCTGTAGAGCTGGTTTCTCCCATACCCATTCGCCCATTGCTTTTGAAATAAACTTTTGGCACCATTTTTGGCTTGTCTCACCCAACTCTTCATTCAAGTCAAACAAGACCTGGAATACATTTACTGTGTGAGCCATTGCTAACGGAACTACATGACAGAAGGAAACACAGAAAAGAATAAAGTGGGGAAAGTGCAAACCACAATGAAGACCAGGTTGTCCTTCATTAAATTTATCTTTGAGATCTTACTTTCCTGTCTATAATCACTCTTTGTTTCTGCTAGATCTTTATCTTCATCCATTTTGTGGTGCAACAAGCAAATACCTGAGACTGGCTAATTTATAAAGAAAATAAATTTATTACTCTCAATTTTGGAGGTCAGGAAGTCTCAGATCAAGCGTGCGCCACCTACATCCTACCATGGCAGAGAATGCCACAAGGTGAGGAAGCAACCAGAGAGCCAGAGGGTAGAGCAAGAGTATGTGGCTGAGAGAGCATGCTTATCATAACAAGGCCACTCCTGCAAGTGACAAACTGTGACAATGCTGGCAGTCCCCTCACACGTGACAGTGTGCAGTGTGACAGTGGTGCAGCCCTCACAGCTGCATCACTGGCCATGGGCTCTCCTCCTCCCAACACCATAGCATTGGGGTTTAGGTTTCCAGCACACGGGTTTGGGAGAAAGCATTCCAATGAAGGCAATCCATAAGCCAAAATTACATGAGACAGTTTCTAGGATGAAAGCATTTCATGGCAATGTCCAAAGATGAGTCTTACTGAGCATTTTGCTTATAGGCACAGTACCTTCTTCCACTTAGCAGGAAATGTAGAAAAAGAAAAGTTTTGTTTTGTTTTGCTTCGCTTTTTCCATAGAGTAACCCCTTAGAATGGCAGTCTTTCCCTTTGCTTCCAGAATGCCTTATTCTGCAAAACTGATTTTTACCAGAAATTTCTTGGCTAGAAAATAATTGAATTGCAAGGTATGAGCTCTACAAAAATAGGTAAGGTGTGGGCACCCAGCCTGCACCCTTAAACCAATGTGGTACCAGTCAATTTATTGGTCAAGCTCTAACAAAAATGTTTTTTCTAATTTCTACTATCTAGCCCTATTTCTGTCACCAAGAAAGGCAAACTCATTTGGTGTAGGCTAAGTTCAACTCCAAACCAAAATCATCCTTGCCACTTTCACAGGAACCCTTCAAAAAGTCACTGAAAGCTTGACATCTGAGAGAAGCAACAGGTGTGGACAGCACAAAGGGACAAAGACAGGCCAATCCCGGGGCCACCTGAGGACTAAAGGAGAAGGACCACAGCAAACAGTACTCACATGGGCAGGAGACCCAGCTTCCTAACTTGAACTTCTTGGAATTCCCACCAACCCATACCCACCATGTCTCTCCAGGAGGCTCTACGGTCACCTTTCATACCTCTCTCCAGTCCTGGTCAGCTCGAATGGACACTCTCATTAGTAGATGGGTATTTTCTCACTGCTGCTATAGAAATGAAGAATTTATGGCCCAGTCTTAGTACTTAGAACTGCAAATGAGCACTCCGGCCACCACGCACATGTGCACACACATGGATGCACACACACACACATTCACACACTTGCATCTCTACCTTCTCTACTGCTCATCTCCGGGGTGGTGCCACCGTTCTCTGTGCCCCCACATCTTGTAGCAAGGACTCACATCATTCACTTTCTCCTACATCTGAAGAGCCCAAGTCCCACAAAATCAAGTCAGCCTCACTCCTTGCCCAGATTGCTGCAATCATCCCTAAGTGCTCTCTCCTGCTTCCAGGCCTGTCTGCTCGCACATCCACTTCAAAAATACCACAAAATTAATATGAATTTGCTCTGTTTGAAGTCACACAAAGGCTTCACAACACCTAGGAAATAAAGTTGAGATGCTTCTGTACAGCAACTAAGACATGTTCTAACCTGTACCTCTCCCTCGTCTCTCAGCTACTACCATCACTCTGCAAATGCTGTGCCCTACCCAGAGTGACCCTCTTAGTATCCCCCAAAATGGAAGAATTCAATTAGTTAAAGGGCAGTGGAGTTTACTGAGAGATATGGAAGTTGAGACTTGGGCAGAGGCAAGAACCATGTGTACTTGGGAGTAAATAAGAAATACAAGAGTGCGCTAATATGGGCAATCCAGCGGGTGCAACACCACTGCAAAATTACCACCAAGGCTTCTGTTTGGATCTGAATCGAGGGCAGAGTTCCAAGGGGAAGCACCTCAGGGGTAAATCTCAACTCGGTGCATTATTCCACTGAGGCCATCTAAGGGAAGATGAGCCTCATTCAGTTCCTTGCATTGTGTAGTCCAATTGTGCCCCATGCCAATAATAAAGGTACAGGAAAAGAATTTCCCCAAAGGAAATTAGTGTGATATAAGGAAGGGGTACAGAAGCATCTGAACAGCAACAATTGCGTATGTCATGACTCCTAATTGTCTTCATATGTGAAATACTGTTTCCTCCTCTCCTCATCCTTCATTCTCATCCCATTCTAGCTGATGTAGTCCTAATCTCCCGCGTTTCTTAAACTCTGACATCACTTCCTCTGGCAAGTCTTTGACTTTCATGCAGTGTTCTAGAAGACCTCCCTCTGACTATCTTCATCACATCATTTTTTATACAAAATTAAATTATTTATTTGTTTCCTTCATAATCCCTGTGAACAGACCTATCGACCAAGTATAAGGTTAGGGGGGAAATGCAGATGAGTTTCCAAGAGTTCATTTAAAAATAGTGACCTGTCAGAAATGGACTAAAATCCTTATTAAATCTTTTTGATAATGGAAACAGAGATTTCCTGCAAATTCCTGATGTTCCTGCATAATTCATTTGTCTTTCTACTGTTGTGTGTCTTGCATTCTGCAAGAAGAGGATTCTAGAACCAAATTTCCCCCGTATCCAGTCTCAGCTCTACTTCCTCACTTAGGTAAACCAGAACTGTGTCATGACCGTTCTTTGCAGACTTAAGCAAATAAACTCACTGAAAGCCTAGCTAGGATTCTTAAACTGTAGGAATTTTTTGTTTTTTCGTTATCTGTAAATTTTTTGTTGTTTCATTATCTGTAAATAGTCTCAGTTTAATATATGGAAACACAGGAACATATTAATACATTTCCACAGCCATCTTGTGTGCTTTGGAGAATAACTCACTCATTTTTAACCATGTTCCTTCCTAAATGAGTCTGGCTCTTCTCCAGATCCATTTCTTTAGAGGATATTGCAAATTAATTACAAAAGTGCTTGATAGGTGAGCCACTGAGGGCTTTAATCAAGTCACTTAAGAGAAAATGAATCTATATGAGTGGCTTTGTAAGGCACAGAGCCATCTTGGGAGCGTAACACGTGCTGGATGGGAAACCAAGGACAGTATCAACCTGGCAGTTAGGGTGGAGCACAGAACCAGGGTAACTGTCACTGCTCCCACCTCCGGAGCTGGAGGCTAGGGATCAGCATGCAATTGCAAGCTCTCGCTTTGATATCACTCTTTGTACTCAAAACACTTAGCAATGATCCATGAAATCTTTTAAGAGTAAATTTTAAAGATAGTAAAAAAAAACAAAACCCTAAACCACACACACATGCATACATATAGAAATAAATATCTGTGCACTGAAACTGAATAGAACTATAATACAGTAAGTTGAAGCTGTGGGCTTCAGAGACACTGGAGGTAGGAAGACAGAGGCAAGGAAACTCCTCCAAAGTGATGCGGAATAAACACGCCCTTGGTGGTTGGCACCTGAATTCAGGTTCATTGCTTAAATCTGAATGGGACAAGGAATTCCTGCCTGAAAACAACTGCAACTGTTACTTGAGGTTAGGACTCATGTAAATGCAAATCTAGAAAAATAAGAGCAAGCAGGTATGACTAGGACTTGGGCCAAGCTGCCTATTGCCTCAGAGTCAGAATTGGCAATATCCCAGTATCATCATCATTCAGGAATCCAGAGCCACCAAGAGAAGACCTGGCTGTGGAATGGAGCCATGAGGACCAAATGGGACCAACTGAAAAGTGTTTAGACAGGGAAAAAGTAGGCAGAGAAATAAGAGGGACAAAAGAAGCAGAGGGAAAGGTTGTGTGGTAACTCTGCAAGAACATGCTGCATAACTAAACCTCTGAAACAGTCAAAGAAAATTAACACTGAGAAACAGCGGAAACCAAATCAAGACTTGAAATACCTTCATTCCAAGTTAAACGTAAATAATAATAGACTCTGAAAGTGAATTTTAAAAAATAGGAATTGTTAGAATCCTCAAAGGAAGACAAAGTTATCCATAAAAAAAGAACCATTGAATAGTGAAACAAAATGCTGTAAAAATGAAACAAGAACAGGTAGTTATGAAAAGGAACCAATTAGAAGTTCTGGTAATAAAAATCATAATGTTTGAATTTAAAGGCTTACTAGACAAAACTAACTCTACCTTGTGTATAATAGAGAAGTACTAAATTGAAAGATGGTATTAGGGAATTCAGTCAGAATGCTGTATAAAGAGCTAAGGTGGAAAAAAACAAAACATAAAATACCTGTTAAAGCCTTGGGACCTAGCTCAGTGGTAAGGCACTTGTCTAGCATATATAAGTCTCTGAGTTCAATCTCCAGCCCACAAAAAATAATAAAATAAAATTATCAGTTAAAAGACATGGACAATTATACTGAGAGTTTCTAATATATGGTCTAATAAGAGCTTAAGAATAGAATACAATGAAATATCTATGAATCAATAGTAAAAAAGTTATGGACTAAGGACTTTTCAAAATAAAGAAAATCACACATGCTGTCAGAGTCAAAGATCACGTACCAAACACAATACCTACTAACAAAACTGTAAAAAGAATTACTGTGTACTAAAGATGCTGAATATTGAAGATAAAGAGAAAAACTGATGATATGCAAAGAAAAGACAATGAGAGGAACTCCTGTCTGCAGTGGGTGATAGAAAATAGCAGAGTAATGTTACCAAAACCTTGAGAGTAAACACCATCAACCAAGAATTCTATACCCAGGTAAACTACCATTCACAACAGAGTAAAACAAAACATTTCCAGACTAGAAAAACAGATGTGTTCCCATTCACTTAGCTTGAAAAAACAAAACAGTGCAATGTTTCTTTATTGCTATTAAAGAGATATTTAAGCACTGAATGCCTCAAATGCCATGAAATTGAACTCAGATACAAATTAGCAATTTTGCTTGTTCAGTAACTAAAAGATTTCAAGGAAAAACAGCGTGTCCTCAGTTCTCAGTTTCTATGCTCATAAGACACACTATTCATTTCAAAAACAATGTGTGTTCCTACACTGTGATTGCATTTCTTCATTTTGTACAGTTTGTACTTTTTGACAGTTTTTTAGAAGTTTGCAAACTTTAGACTTCAGCAAACAGGGTTCTTGCTCCACTAGTGATAATATCACTTTGTATTTTTGTCCAGTAGATAAACCTTTGGGGGAAAAAACAAAAGGAAAAGTCAAAAACTATCATAACTGTACAAGAACTAATGTACCATTTACTATATAGCACTTTAAAGTACAATAATTAGTTGAACGGGCAAGTTCTGTTTTTTTTTTTTTCATTGAAGTCATTTCAGACTAAGTTGTAAACATTTTATGGTACACAGAATTCCCTTTACCCAACTTTCCAACTATTACTGTCTTCATAACCCCAGCCAGATCAGGACCAAAAAAAAAGTTTGTTTTCCTATATTAAGCATTGATTATAATGTCCTGCCTGATTTCCAAAGCTTAAGTCATCATTTTAAATCAATAGGTAAAATGTTGGTAAAAGGGGTTCCAGAAAGAATAAACATCCTGACACTAAGCAGGAGAGGTGATGTGCAGGGCTCTAGTCTGGGGCAATAACTCCACATCACATTCACTGCAGGAAAAATTCCAGCCTCGCCAGAGGATAAAAGGTTTATTCTGCCAGGTGAGGTGATTCTCTTCTGTGGACACTGGTCCTGGGTAACACTCTCAGAGATTCTTATTCTGAAGGTGGAGAGAGGCTATAGATTTGCATTTTTAAAAGAATCATTCTGACACACATGTAATGGACAGACATGAAGCTCCCAAATATTGACAAAGAAAAAGAAAGGTAGAGGCAAAATGAGTCATGCAGCCCAGAAGAAATCTGAATACCAGACCTTGAGCCAGCCGTTTGGGGAAAGGCCAACAGTGGCGCCATGATAACTCAAATTAATGAATTACACACAAGCTGGAAACTGGTCTAGACATGGAAAGCTCTAGTTTCTGTTTGAGTTGTGCTGGAAACTAGCATGGAAATGTGGAGGGGGGAGACAGATTATATTTCTCTCTAAGCCTCAGTTTCCTCATCTGTAAAATAAGGTTACATTAATCCCTGCCAGCTCTAAAGCTCTTTGTTTCTATGAGTTCAAGTCATGTAGTGAGAACTTGCAATTGATTTAATATTGAAGCCTTCTTTCAAGAAAATCTCTCTTTATTGGGAAAAAACCACGGGCCAATAAAAAGTCCGGAGCAGCTCCTCCCTGGGAACTGCTTCCCAGAACGAGGGCTCCAGGAAGCAGGTTCTGGGCCCTACACCTAAGTGTCTGTCTGAACCACACATTTCCTGTTTCAAAGCTTATTCCCTAGTAAACAAATTAACCAAATCCAGCAGAGGGTGAAGACCGAAAATGCTGCTGAGTCCCACTAATTGTAAATTATCTTGGCAATCGCACAAGCGATTTAAAATAAAAACAGGTTACAGCCACGAACAAGCACAAAATTCAGTTCCGAAGCTAAAATTTCTCAGATTCTGCCCCAAACTGCAAACTCTGAAAGACTCAGGGCCCGGAAAGAATGATGTGGATGGTGGCCACAAGGATATATCAAAAGGAGATCAAAGTAACCAGTCCTCCTGAGCCTATTATTAACAGCCCTCCCAGGAAAACGAGTTTTCCCTCTAAAAGCTGTAAGCTGTCTGTTGTGAGGCTGGAATTCTTCTGGCAGTGAGTGTGGTGCTGAGTTGTTGCCTATGACCAGACCTGCAAGCCGCCGCCTCTCACCGTTAGTGCTGGAATGTTTATTTGTTCTGGAATCCCTTTTATCAACACTTGGGTTACTCCTGCACTGTGGACTCCAAGGAGTCCTTTTTAAGAAGTTGTCTGTGACACCAGAATGGCTACCCCCTAAAATAAGGTGTTAATTGGTCTCTTGATAATTCCCAATCCAAACATAGTAAACTGTGATATTTCTTTTTCACAGTAGAGATTTTGCCCTCACTGCCTGTCTAAAGTACTGAGACCTTCCTAATGGGGTTTGTTTCTTCATTTTGTACCTTTTACCAGCTTATGTTTTAGGTAAAAGTAAAGGGAAAAGACAATCATTAGACCTTTCTCTCTCTTCATCTGACAGTAATTATAGGGTATTAAAACCCAGAGCAAACCAGACTATCCAATGTCTTCAAGAAGAGCTGACTTAGGGTGAAAGCTTGTCATTTCTGAACTCTTCCCCATGAGCGCAGGGGTCTCCCATTAAATAATAAATACCTCTGCATGTCTCTGGCTCAAAAGCCAGCTAACTGTGGCCCGGTTTCCCTGGGTGCTGGCTGTGCATTTACCTGGGGCAGGGAGCCAGTCAACCAATTACCAACAGTAACACCCTTTCTTTACTTTCATTTTCATCTCCTACTTCTGTCCTACATGTTTTCAATTCAGATTCTAGAGTGTTTGAATCCCTTCCCCACCACTGAAAAAGAAGCTTCCTTAATTCGCAAGTGAAGTAGGCAAACACTGCAGAGTGGCAGCGGGAGAGAAGGAACCAAGCCTGGCACTGGACACACAGCACCAGCGTGCCTCTAGCTTCCCTTCCCAGCTGCGCCATCTTCGGTGCCATCCCCCTCTGCCATTATTTCAAAACTCGGTCTCTGCATCAAGGTGAACAAGAAGGCCACCTGTGCTTTAGGATGCTTGTGTGGCTTTTTTGCTTGAGTAAAAGGTCCCAGAACAACGCAATTTCTTTTCTTTTCTTTTCTTTTCTTTCTTTTCTTTTTTCTTGCAGTTCTTGTTCTTTGCTTGCAAGCAAAACAGGAATGGAGAACCACAGGGAAGGATTTCACTGAGGGGTGGCAGCCTCACTCTCCGACTTCCCGCGGTAGACACGGTGTTGATACACACTCACGAGGCCCTCCGGGGGCTGTGGGTGCTTCCTGGTAGGACTGCCCGCCAGGCTGCCTCTCCTGAGACTGGCCCGAGCTTTTAGAGCAAGGGTCAGGAGACAGGATGTGGGCTTGTAGGAGTGGATGCCACGCCAGCCTTTCTCTGGAAACTAGCTACTCAGACATTACTTCACAGCTCAGCACAGTGATGCAATCAATGGATGCTCTGCTGCTGTTCTGTTAAACAGTTCAGTGTTTGGTTTTCCATCCTCAGGGATATTCTTGTCATGCAGCCAAAGGCTTCATCAAAAGCATTAAGCAAGGATGCTATAATAGCCCTTTTTGTTATTGACAGTAATAGTAATAATTATAGACTCCCTATACCAAGCACTCCGCAAAAGCTATAAAAGAAAAAAAAAAGGCATCACCTTCCTAATAGCTCATCTCCCTAAATTACTTTAAGTACCTCTAAATCAATCATTCAACAAATACTCATGCAGCAGTTTTTATGGGCATGGAAATAGGAAGGCTGTTGAGTTTATTGGTGGACGATGAAGTCAGCCTATCCCTACCATCAAGGACCTTTCGAGATAGCATGAAAACTAGTCAGACCTGGGTCCCACTGGAGAGCCCAGGAGTGGGTGGAAGGCAAATCCGTTTCTAGCCAAGGAGGGCCATCAGGAATTGAGCTGTCAAACTGTCCTTCTGTATCTCTTGTTCTCAGGGGTGGGTAACATCTCTGCCATTATAACTCAAGAGGCCTCTAGGTGTTGTGAACTCATCTCTTCTCCATACCGTGATGTAGTTGATGAGCATTTTATACAAAATTTCACTTAGTCCACTCTTTATGTTATTTCACTATGGTAAGTGAAAAGAAGAAAAGATCAGGGACCTCTGAAGTAGCTTAGAATGATATCTAATAGTTAGCTTTACTAGTCAGTCAAGATCTGGTACTCACTCAAAATCTAATGAGGCTCCCACCAGAGAATCAAAGTCTACAGTTGTTCTCATTTCTTTATCATAATTACCCTTCCCTCTACCCACAAGGCACCCTCAATGCACTCCCAACTTCCTCTCCCCAGGAGTCAAACCTCACCTACCAGAACCTTCTCTGACCATCTACCCGAGAGTCCTCCTCAACCTCTCACCCACCCCTTCTCTGACAGCAGCCCATCTGTTCCCCTGGTAAAATGTAACAAAACTTGTAAGGCTTATTTTCTTCTCATTAGTCTTTCCCATCGGATTGCGAAAGCCCTAAGGGACAAGGATGTTTTCTGTCTTGCTCACCATGTTATACTCAGGGCTCAGCACGATGCCCAGTAGAAATACATGAATGAATGAGCAAAGTATCTTCTAGACCATGGTTACCACATCAGTAGAATAATTCAAACCAAGAATTCAAGTTGGATAGTTTATGACTCTAGGTCTTGGCAAAATCGGAACTATTTTTTCACCAGAAAATCTTGCACATATCTGACTTAAAGACTAGCAGAGAGACAAAATAGGCAAAAGGTGGGAAGATCTAGGGCATTCTTATCCTAGATACATTTTATGTCTGCAGAGAAGCTGGCAAACTGGGGAGGGACTCCTCCACACATACAGGTGGACAGATTCCACCTGGTGGGCAGTCAGGGGTCCTGGAGTTTGCCCTGCCACTGGAAGATACTGACAAGAAGGAGTTGACAGAATCCTTAGTAATGTCACCAAGATGCCCACACTTTGCCCAACTCCTGCACAGCCTTGTAGGTTGTGAGAGTGGGTGGTCTGAACCTCTGCTTCCAAGCCACCTCAGATCCAAACCAACCCCACGATAGCCTGACACACAGAGACCGGAGGGACTGGCTGGGTAGGGGAGGTTGGTAAACTCAGTGGCTTTTCTCCTTTAATCAGCAGGAAATACAAGCTCCTGTTCAGGACAAAATGGGGGAAAGAGCACTGAAAGTAATTTATATATGAAGTTGTTTAGTCACCCATGCAAAATACGTCAGTGGTGTCATTCTAATTCATAGCAGACCCGGTTCCAAATTAAAAAGAAAACTCAGTCTTACTCTGTTTCCTGTTAGCCAAGAACACTGGGTTATGGTTTTTTTTTTAAATCCTTTGGATTTTCCCAAGTGTTGATAAGGCCTGGACTCCAGCACATCTGATGAGAAGAAGTCAAAACTCCTAATTAAAAGTTTTGTTCTCACAGTCAAATCTTGAACCTGTACCCTTTGGCTCCATTTCTTGTTTAGTTCATTCATTTTGATCTTTCTCTAGAAGATCAGTTGACAGTGTGGGGAGGAACCATCAGTGGAATCTCATTAATTACTATTTCTGGTTCTGAAAGGAAAATGATTTTTCTGAAACACTATACCTCAGGCCTGACATGTGCATCTGTGTTCCCTGCACCTTGCACAGACAAGGGCCCAGCTGGCAGTTGGTGAGCACATGCTGAGTGGAATCCTTCCTGGATTAGTCACCATGGTTCATCTTTAGGGCTGACCAGGTAGACGAAATGACTTGTTAGATAGCTCAAATTGAAACTCAGATTGCATCTAGCAACAGAAAACTGAAAATAGACCTGACCTTGGTACTTCTTGCAATTTTAAGCAGATAAGTCAGATCCTGGTGTTTTGGAGGGCTGCCCAAGATCTGCTTTTCATATAAGCAAACTATAAAATGCAAATTAGGGCTATGACGAACCACCTGCTTATTTCCCTGAGGCACATCTCCTATTTCCTAAAGTGAAATACTTGTCTGACCACAAGGTCTGCATATTTGGAATCGAGGCTGTCCCAGAATCCAGGACATACGATCACAATGCGAAGCCTAAAGTCAAACTGGAATTTTCTGCACCCAAACCCTTTCCTGAGTGTCTGCTGCATCCACACAGCCACATGAACACAAGCCACTCCCACACTTCACAGACCTGGAAAGCACCAACACAGTTTTATTTCATTTGTTTGTTTTTTAAAGACATTGTCTCCCTGTGTTGCTCAGATCCTAGATTACTGGGTTCAAGATCTTCCTGCCTCAGCCTCCCTCATACTGGGGATTACAAGCTTGTGCAGACAAATATATTTTAAGTATTGAAAAAAGTCCCTATAAACCTTAAAAGATATTGGCTTTGAATGCTTCTGAGACCTTCAGAGGCCACTTGGAAATTCCTGGAAGGGAAACAGTACAGATACCCCTTCTGCTACCAGGACTATTAGTAGTTACACCAAACTGTAGACTGCAAGTTTGTTTAGTTACCAAACAAGCCTCCCTGTGTTTGGCAAGCTTTCCAGGGAGGTTAAGAAGCTGAGAAGGCAGTTTGTGTCCAAGCAGCGGCAGCCAGGAGGGCCCAGAGAAATCCAAACTGAGGTCAGTTCCAGACCTCTCTCTCCTACATCCAGAAGGTTCCTCCCATCTTTGGACCACTGGTTACCTGAACTTGAAGGAGCATGTAACATTGAGTAGAAGCCCCTCTGTCAATAGAATCGTCTTTCTGCAGCCAATCTACCTCTTCATTACTCACAGCAGGCTGTCCACACACCTTATGCTTATTCCAATGTTGGGGTTCTCTCCAGACATTTCTGGTGCTGCCCTAAAAGAAAACAGGCTGGGGGAAGACATAAGAAGTGAAACTCAAATAATTTAGTTTCCCTACTTTTTGCAACTAAAAGAATTTTCTAGAAAGAAGAAGAAGAGGAAGGAGAAGAAGAAAGAGAAGATGAAGGAGAAAGAGAAGGGAAAGAGGAAGAGGAAGGAGAAGAGGAAGAAGGAGAAGGAGGAGAAGCTGAATGCTACAGGAACCTCAAGCCTTCTGGCATGATCTGTGGTGTGAATCATGCCGGCTATGTCTGCTCCCCATGCCCATGTAATTCCAAAACAGAGCCAAAGTGAATCTGTGTGCTATGTATATTCTTTAAAATTCCTGTCTTGAATGAGTGCTGGAATATTTTTGCCCAAGAGCAGTACCCTCATATAGCTGTTCTCTAGTGACCCAAATCATATGCCTTTAGTTTTCTTTAAAGGGGCTTGAGTTGTCAGAAAGATGAGAGCTTGGTATGATGGCATTCACCTATAATCCCAGCACTCTGGAAGGCTGAGTCAGGACGATTGTATGTTCAAGCTTAGCCTGGGAAAATTATTTATTTATTTATTTATTTATTTTTTTTTTATTAGTACACATTTGTGATACATAATGAATATATACTGCATTCTAGCCTGGGAAATTTGACAGTTTAGAATGACCCTGTCCCAAAATAAATTTTTTTTTAATTTTAAAGAGCTTAGGACATAGCTCAGTGCAAAGTTCCTGGTTCAATGATTAGCAATGGATAAAGAAATAAATGAATGGAGAATATGCTATGGCTTATATCTAGATGTTCCTCCAAAGATAGAGGGCTAAAAAGAGCTGTGGTCATCCCTTGCTTGTTTTGCTGCCTGCTGGCCACAGGTGAG
Source organism: Hydrochoerus hydrochaeris (assembly GCA_004027455.1). NCBI lineage: Eukaryota > Metazoa > Chordata > Mammalia > Rodentia > Hydrochaeridae > Hydrochoerus > Hydrochoerus hydrochaeris. The sequence continues at coordinate 19,304 of PVLA01016294.1, forward strand.
CTGTTTCTTTTCTGTCATACCTGTCTGTCATGCCACCCTGCCTGGGAGCCAGCCAATTATGGACTGAAATCTCTATAACCTGTGAGATAAATAAACCATTTCTCCTTTAACTTTTGGTTGAAGTTAAAGGTATTTTGTCTCAGCAACAAGGAAAATAACTAAGACAGAATTTGGTACCAGAGAAGGGGTGTTGTTGCTGTGACTATGCTTGACTACGAGGTTTAGAAGCCTTTGGAGCTGGTTTGTTGGCAGACTTTGCAAAGGTTCAGAGAAAAAGTAGACCTGGATCATCTTAGGCTGCTCTGTGTGAGAGACTGAAGTTAGAGCTAAGAAGACCAAAGAGCTAATAGAAATGCTGCTGCAGAGAATGACTTCATGGGCTGTTGGATTCCAGACAATGTGTGTTATGGCTGGGCAAAAAGTTTGTATGCATTTTTCTCATGTCCAGAGACTTTGCCTGAGACAGGGATTAAAGGAAGTGGACTAATTAATCTGTCAGAAGAAATTTCAAGACTGTCTAATGTTGAGGAGGTAGCATGGCTACTGTAGAATTGAGATATATGTTGAGAATCAAGAGCAAAGACTCAGAAGAATCATTTAAAATGTTATGAGTTTGGCCAGAAAGGAAGCTCCAGTAAAGCTGTGCACTGCAAAGATAGAGCTGGGGAGATGTTGACAGGAGAAGAGAAGAGATGGCCTTGGGGTATCACAAGAAGCAGCAGGACTCCATCCTTTGCAGCTTCAAAATTGCAAAAGTGAAAAACTTTGCTTTGAGAAGAGAGCACCAGAACACCATGTTCCAGAGTGTGGCAGCCTAAGGAATTTGTTCCTCAGGATTTGGCTCATAGGCACTCGACCTCTATAGTCAAGAGAGAAGAAGGCCTGGCTATTGCTCCAGATGGTGGCAGACCTTGGTGTCACCCACATGGCACTGGTTTTAGGCATGTGCAAAATGCAAGCATTGTGGAGTTGGGAAGGCTTCCACCCAGACTTTAAAAGAAGCCTGGAAGGCCAGGAAGTGCACCCATGAGAGGGCAATGTGTAAGGCTGTGAGTGAAGACCCCAACAGTTTGAAGAAGCCAGGAATGTGGATCATCTTATGAAAATTACAAGAAGGGAGCAGAGCCAGCCCCAGAGAGAAGCCATGGGAGCTACAATCACTGGAAGTGCTATGGGGGCAGAGTCCCTCAAGACAACTTGCCAAAGATTGGTGAGAACGCTGAAAATGAAACTGTAGGATTTAATGTTTGCCCTGCTGGGTTTTGGTCTTGCTTTTCTCCCATTCTTCCTTTTTAGCCCCATTTGTAACTTCTGGAATGGAACTGTATCTTATGTCACTGAATGCTGGAAGTGTTTATCTTTTGTTTCATTTGTACAGAGGCTCGCAGCGAACAGTTTGCCTTACATCACAGAGGTAACTAGATTTGTACTTTTCATCCATGCTGAAACTGTTAGGACTTTGGAAAGTCTTAGAGATGGACTAAATTCCTTTGCATAAAGGGATGTGCATGAGTTTGGGGTCAGGGGAAATGTTAGCTGTGTCTAGATGCTCGCCAAAAACCTCATGCAGTCATAGGTGGTGTTTTTTTTCCAGAGGTGGCTAGATCTAAAATGTGTGTCATTGGGCTTGATTCATGCTGCAATACTAAGCTCAGGGGCACTAGAATTAAGAGTGTGTGTGCTACCCACCCTAAGTAGCCTGGATAAGATAAAAGCGGCAGAAAGATACTGTTATGGTTTTTTGCTTGCTTGTTTTGCTACCTTTTGGGTACCATGAACTGGTTCTGTTCTGAGACTGTCCCTCTGTCATGCCACTCTGCCTTGAAGTCAACCAGTTAGGGACTGAAACCTCTACAAACTGTGCTAAATAAATCTTTTTTCCTTTAACTCTTGATATTGGATATTTTGTCTCAACAATGAGAGAAAAAGTAACTGAGAGAGTAGCTCAGGGCTCCCTGTGTTCAGTCTCCAGTACTATAGGAAGGAAGAAAGGAAAGGAAGCAGAGAGGGA
>PVLA01016295.1:0-21299 GCA_004027455.1 Hydrochoerus hydrochaeris
ATTCCAGTCTACTTCTGTGAATTCACCCCAGTAACCCCAGGGGTGACGGGATGAAATTTCTTTGACTCTCTTTAAAGCTTTTGCACCTCATCACTAATAGTGTTACCTGATTTAAGTTCAGTGCAATGTTGAATGAGTTAACAATTTAGGTTAATAATGTGTTATTAATACATGGAAATCATAATTTTTACTTAGTTTGCCTCAAACTATTGCCCATAGGATTTCAGAGAATATTGTTTTTCAGCCACTTCACTCACTTATTCCTATGCCTTTGCACCCGGATGGTTTCTAGTTATTAAATATTTTTGATGCAGTTAAAATGCTACTGTTGCTATTTTCTGCACGTGATAATAAAACAGAGTCTGTAAAATGGTATTTATCCATCTACTTTAAAACAATTTCTTCATGTTTTTGTTGATTACCTCTAGAGTTCAGAATTTTGTATATGTGGGCTTTTAATATATGTCAAGTTGCATATGTGTCCTTGTGTGGAACATTTGATATAATGTTCAGAATCTCTAATCCAGTTGGATATAGTGATACATAATTAAATGAGAGGTTTTTGACTTTTTTTTCTAGTGGTATATACCACGCTAGACTAACATTAATTCTAGTACCTTCCGTTGGTCATTTAATTTTTTTTTCCTAACAGGATTCAAGCCCAGGACCTCATGGTTGGCAGGCAGGCACAATGCCACTGAGCTACCTTGGTCACTTAATTTTGTCAATATAGAAATTAATTCTCTATGTTTCTTATGAATGTATTTATGTTAAAAATAGAAATTGAGTCCATTTATCATTTAATGCTTATGCTTTGATGCACTTTTAAACTGGCAGATGTTAAAACTGATTGAACAGATTATTTCATAAATCTTTTTTTCATTGTATTGAGAGCACTTTTAAGTTGAGTCTTATTAAGTTTCAGTGTAAATTATACTATTATTAACTATATTTATGGTAATGTATACTAAACACCTTGAGCTTATTTCCCTTGCCCAAATTTTTTAAAAATACTGGTAAAATTGATTTTTCCCACAGAGCACATAATGTTTTATCTTGCTTTATTATTCACTGTCATAGGAACTTTTAAATATTTCTGCAAACAATACATTAAAAGTATGCTTCTTGCATACTCATTTCTATTTGGTTTAGTTCTTGAGGTTATTTTACATAATTTTGGTAGTTTCTTCTTATTTATTTTAACTGGGAATTTGACATGATTCCATTTGCTTTTGTTGTCTAAGTTTTTCCTGATTTTAGTGGCAGAAATGATCTATCTTACGTTGAAATAATGCTCTGTATTCTGAGATATTCATGTACCCTAGAATATCTACAAGTACATTGCAAACCATGTATAAATTATGTCATCCATATTGCAAATCAGCTCCTCAAACATCCAAGTGTTTTGTTTTTGCTATGCATCTGAACATGATTTCTTGCTAAGTGCAGACAGAATCTATGGCATTGGATTTATTTCAGCTACATTCTGGAGTTGCATAACTTTTTATGTCTACGCCTTTGTTGATGTTACTTTACGAAAACTGCCTTTTCCTATTCTCTTTTGGTTACCTCTACCCATTTCACCATTTTTTAGACAGTTGCTTGATGGTCTTTATGTAGATCATTAGTGATTTTCTCAATTCCTATTTGTTTTAAATTTTCTAGGTGTCTTTTCTTTTTTTTTCCTCTATATTCTATCTCACTTCCTACCAATGATTTGGATTTGGAAACATCTCCCACGTTCAGACTTTGGGGATATAATGTTTTGTTTTGTTTTGTTTTTTCTATTGCCTTTTGTTTTGTTGTATTCAGAATTTATTTGAACAGAAGAATTTGAAAAATGGTTTTGTTTTCCCCAGTTCACAATCAGAATTATGAAGGAATTTTTCTCTGATTTTTGCTGTGAGACCCTAGCAGTACTAGTACAGGTAAAACTCCAAAATTTTAGAATTCCTAAAACATGGCCCAAAGAGCTCTTCTCTTACCTCTAACTTTCTTGTCCTTGCTCATCAGGGTAGTTAATGCCTTTCTACCATGGTTTTGTTACTGAGTTTCATCAGAGTAATTTTCACTTCTATCAGGCTACATCTGTGCTCCTCAATATAGAGCAATTCCTCATTAAACAACTCACCTCATCATTGGCTGCTTGCATTTACAGCTGAGGTGCAAAGTTCAGACTTAGAATCTGCATTGCAACTTACAATGAGGGAATGTCTTCATAAAAGTCATCAGTTGGAGCTGCCTTTGACCATTTCTGAATGTCGTAATGTACATACTGCATACAATTCCTTACTTAGGGAGCTATTCATTTAATGATTAGTCACAGGAACACAACACAGTCACTAAACAAGGAGTATTTCTAGTCTTCAAATGTTGTGGATTTTGTTAGGTTGTTTTTTTGGTATTGAAAACGAAACATTCAAAAAACAGCCAGCGTTTCCTGAGATCCATGCCATGTTGGAACTTAGGGCACTGGGAAACCAAGAAACCTGCTCGCTTGCCTCCCTGGTAAGCAGCCATGAGCCTATGGTGTGTGGGCTGAGAATCAAACATCCCATCCCCCCACCCTCATCCCCCACCCCCATTAGCAAATGGGAGCCAGAGGTCTGAGCATCTCTTGGGAGGCTGACCATATGCAATATAGCAAATAGGGGAGATTTCCTTCTACCATCTCTTTGAAGGCAAATATTGTTATCACTGTTTTGCTTTGTTCTGATTCATTGTATTGCTCTATTCAATATTCTGTTTTGATAAGTTCTACAATGTTCTGTATTTGGTTTGACTTTGCTAAATCTGATTGAAAGAACAACTATGGTGAAGATAACAAGATATGCTATGGCACCTACTACTGCTATCCTGGTAACCTGTTGTGACATTCTGTACCAATTTCACTGCACTGTCTCAATTGGCTGTGTTATGTCTTGTTCTGTTGTATTTCACTACCTTTATAAAAAAAGCCTAAACAACAACAAAAACAATAGAATATGAGAAAACAAGGTAACAAAATACCTCCAAAAACTCCCAACTCCACCAAAGCTCATCCATGGGGCATGGATAAGGAAAAACTCAAAAACAAAACAACAGAATTATATAAGATGATTAAAAAGGAAATAACAACAACAAAACAGATCAGTAAGGTACTGAGCAAGCTGACACATGATATAACTAAACAGGCAATGGACTTAAAAAGCAAAAGGAGGGAAAAAAAGTGCTCTAAAGGATACATCTGCATGTATGTTTAAGTGTGTAGGATTGATAAGCATATTACTAAGTTTTTGTTAGATCGTTGAACAGAACTGTTTGCAGCTTCACTGTTTGAATGTCCACTTTGTGTGCTTTAATTTTGTAACTTAAACAACTATATCTAAGAAGACAATATGTAATTTATCAACTAAAGATTTCTTACTGGTTTTTTTAATTCCGTATTATTTCCTACCCTTTTTGTTTTGCTTTTTTTTTTAGCTTTAAATACAATTTAAAAAAAAAGAAAAAGAAACATTCGTTCTATGTCTTTCCAGCTGAACTGGATAGCACAAGTGCCTGAGTTCTTTCTGAGTTTTAGTGGCAATGTTTAACCCTCAACACTCATTCCCTTTGTGTCTCAGTTGAAGACAATTGTGATCAAAACTTTCAGTGTTCACAACTTTGGATCTCACAGATATTTTGACACTGTAGAAGTCTGCCTTTGAGAGTAAATTCTCACTCTGTTCCTTGTTAAAGCTGAGTAATTTCAAACAGCAAAGGAAAACGCACAAAACAGAAAAACCTCAATAATTTGTCTCTCTGGTCAGGCTCTTTTCTTCACTCTGTCAGGATCCTTGGAACATGATTGGATATAGTGCTGTAATCTGCCTTAGTACTCAGTTATATGGGTAATATTCCTTTGGATGTCTTCTGGGTTTTCTTTGCCATATCTCCATAATTATGAACATAAAAACCACTCCTTAATGATAGTCTAAGGTTTTACACCATAGTAGAATGGCTGCTCATTTTTTCGCCCAGATGTCTGTCTTTCTGTTACTTTCTCACTTGCATTGGCCTGATAGGCAACCCAGTCTCATCACCATCTGCAAGTGTCATGTTTCCAACCTTGCTGCTTTGTTTACTGTAACCATTACATAAGTTATATCTCATTCTTTAACATGTCAGAATGTAGGTAAACATATACAAATTAATTTTCCTTTCATGAGGTAATTTAGTGTTTCAATATTTTACAGTAAATATCATTGTTATAACATTTTGGTAAGATTTAATAATATAATCATACTGGGAACCCCAAAAAGTTTTTTAAATGGGCTGTATGTTTGTTAAGGGTATGTCCTTTTCTATTTCTTTTGATTTTTTTCTCTTCACCATTTATTTAATGGTCACTATGCAGTATGCTGTTAATTTGTCACCTTGAAATGTTGAACAAGTGACTTCCATAGAAACTGCAGAGAAAAGCATTATATATGGTTTCTTTTCATCAATAGGTTTCCAATATACTCATATCTGAGTCAGGGACAAAGTCTTTTTTATGCGTTGTAGTAGTCGTGTGGCTGAAATTTTTCCAAAGTTACTTTTACAGATGTAAAAGAGTCCTATTTGTTTCCAGAAAGAAAACAGCATACAATATATTTTTTCTGGCCCTGAAATAAAGCCAGTAACCTATAGATTTTGGTGTATATCATTTCATCCTTCTTGTTTTCATTACTCTACTTACTAGTTTTGTCTTTTCACATTTCTTTTTATTTTGGCTATTTCCTTGTCCAAGCTCATGGATTTTATTGTATTTGATGTTTTCCCATGAGTTATATGTTTTGTTCATTTTCCTTTTTGTTGTGTACGCTGAAAATTTTTTTTTCAGTTTTGTCTTTTTTACCTGCTGTGATGTAGATAGGTTTCAATTTCTCTGTCTGATTCTGATGGTGCCATAATTTTCAGCTACAGAAATAGTTATGTCACACCCAAAAGATATGTGACTGTAAATTCTGAAGGTATTCAAGTTTATTTTTGTACTTTAAGAAGCAAGGGAATTATTGTACATGGAATATGAAAGATAAAAAATATATGTTTCAGTGTATTTACCTGTTTCTCATTGGCCCTTGTTTTAAACAGATGGTGATTTTGGCCATTTTTACATTAAAGTCTCTATCATGACCAGATGAACATCCTTTTCCTTTCTGTGATCTGTTTGCCATTCTGTCTACTAAAAGAACTGTGCCTTGAAGAGGAGATTTTGAATCTCTTTGCTGTATATTAAAGGAAGTGTCACTTTCTTATTTACTGATTATTTAACATTTGTTATATGGAAAAGTTGTAATTTTCATTAACACATAAACAGTAATATTTGGAAATGAAGTTTTTTCAAATTTTAATTTGTCTCTTAGTGCCTCCAAATTTGCAAAATTTTGGTGTTTAGTCCATATAATGTATATATCCAGTTCCCAAATTTTCTCCCATTTACTACCTTTTCCAATCATTCAGGTATAAAATAATGTATTTTTCTTAATCAATTTCATTGTTCAAAGACATTCTCCAAAGAGTTAATATTTTGCATTAGCATTACATGAATTTTATTTAGTGTTCAGTTAGTGTTTTGTCTGTGAAGTAGGTCAAGTTTCAAAATGCTCTCTAAATAGAATCAGCAAAGGAAGGGATTAATTCCCTAATTGTAAATAACAGGATATTCAGTATTCCAATTCTGCTGTTGCTTTAGCCATGAATTGCAATCTAAATCAGATTTCCTTTGTGAGATAGTTAAATGGATGGAATACGTGCTTGATGTCCAAGACATGAAGTAAACATTTGGAAGACTCAGCCTCATGTCAGTTTTTTTAGGTAGAGTTGAAATGTGTCACGTTGTGGGTCTAACTCTTTTTCCTGGATGTATATGTCTAATGATTTAGGACATAGTATCTTTTGAGGATGTGGCTGTGAACTTCACCCCAGCAGAATGGGTTTTACTGGATCCTGCACAAAAGAAGCTCTACAGAGATGTGATGTGGGAAAACTTTAAGAATGTGGCCGCCATAGGTAAGGAAGTTATCATTTTCAATTTATGCATTTAGCGTGCATTGGTTTTTGCTCATTAGTGCAGTTTACTAAATTGGAATATGGAAATATTTGATGACTCTTCCAGGAATGGTCACAGTATATTACAAATTTAACTGGGATGTATAGACTTTTATGTAATGTAGCAAGTCATCATTTTTTTTTGTTAGTTACTTTTCTCATTGCTGAGATAAAATACTAACACCCAAAGTTAAAAGAGGAGAGGTTTATTTCAGCTCAGAGCTTGTAGATATTTCAGTCCTTAGGCAGCAGGCCCTAAGGCAGGGTGGCATGGCATGGGGCTATCACAAAGTGTAGTAAGCAACAGCGGAAGCTGTTTTTTCCCTTTCACCCTACTGAGGCTCCTCATCCTTATTGCAAGTTGCATTTGCAACCAGGATGGGTCACTCTGATGAGTCAATTCCAGTACCTCAGCCTTAATCTCAGCATCACACATGCCAGACCCAGCCATTTCCAAAAAGCTCCACCTATGACTGCATAAAGCTTTGGGAAGACATAGACAAGCCATAACATTTCCATTTTGTATTCTTTAGGAAGGAACTGGAATGACCAGCAGATTGAAGATGAATACAAACATTGCAGGGAAAATCTAAGGTAATTTATTCTCATAGAATATTCCAAGAAATCTACACAGAGGGCTTTTTAAATTTCTTTAATCTTGTGAAACTTCACCAAATGCATACACTTTGTATGTCTATAATCTGACAATTAAATATTTGAAATATTGTGATATCTAAAGTTCAGGCAGTACTGACCTCATACCACAGATGAGATTATTTAATATATAAATTAAGTAAAGTATTTTTTCATGTTCAAGTTTATGACAGTATTGAGTAAATGTGCTTTCAGGCATTGATTGTAGGGGTATATAAAACATAGTTTGCAATTAGGCTGAGAACCAAGTTTAGTCTAGTCATATATATTTATGTTTTTCTGAAGACCTCTTTCCTATGAAACAAGTTATGGAAGGAATGCTATAAGTATTTAAATGTCATATATGCAATCTGTATTTGCAAATTTATGTATCTTGTGGAAGTATTTAATATCATAATGAATAGCAGTTTTGTCTTAGTACATGTTTTCAAGCAGGCCTCTAAAACATTGAGTGCACTGAAGCTCCAAAATATTAGCAGTCACCTTCCAGTATTGCTGGTGGGAATGTTTGCTCTTGAAGTATTATCTATGGAAATGTGTATAGTCGTTCCTCAAAAAAGTAAAGATAGAAATTCCATTTTATCCAGCTGTGGATTTCCTGGGTATATTTTTCACAAATTGAAAGTAGTTACATTACAGTGATGCATGCATGCACCTGATTTTAGCAACACAACTGACAAAAACTAACACCTGCAAACCGCTTAGATGCCCATGTACAAATGAGTTGATTGAGGAAATAGGGGATAGCCTGGCTGTGATTGAGCATGCTTGGACTTGTAGGGCTCTGGGAAGTTGAGGGAGGATGATCATCCATTTATGCATCCATTCAGCTGCCAACTAAATGATGAACTGTTTTAAAATACAAAACAAATAAGGCTGGGGATGAAGATCAGTGCTAAAACTCTGGATTAAATCTCTAGCACTGAAAAACATGTGGTATATATAACATATCAGAATAGTATTCAGCTATAAAAAAAGAATGAAGTAACATCAGTTACCAACAACTGGTTAGATCTAGAACCCATAATGTTAAATTAAATATTTCAGACACAAAACTTTCAGCAACATGTTATATTTAGTATGAAAAACCCAAAATATGAATGAAGGCAGAAAATAAAGGAGAGTTGATACAATTGAGGGAGGCAGATAGGTGTGAGTGAAAAGAATCAGTAGAAGGACAAGCTGGTAGGCATGGAGGTTTCAGAAATAAACATCAGAAATAATCGACACGTAATATACATATGTGCCAATTCCTAAAAGTGAAAGTGCTCTGTGTCACTTATGTCAATTGTAAACTCCAAAATAAACACTAATGCTTTGGTAAAAGCTCTTTCCAAGCCATTATCTACAATCTACCATACACATGATCATATATTCTCAGAGAACATCAAACCTGAACTCTTCCAGATATATCACTATTCAAACACACTTTTATGTGTAATTGGTTGCTGTGTTGTTTTATTTCTTTGCAGAAGTGAAGTGGTAGAGAAATGCTGCAAATACAAAGTATGTTATCAACATGAAGAAGGAGATTTTTTGACCTCAGGAAATGACACAAACATAAAACCACTTGGTATAGAAGCAAGTGAAAGTCTTTCCTTTAGAAATCTCCTGGTTGGACATGCTTCACCCACTGTGCCCATCTTAGCTACCACTGAACTCAAGTCATATGAGTGTCAGGGAATGGAAGTGAAACTGTTTAACTGTAACAAACATGGGGTAATTTCCACTCACAATCAGAGCCTTCACAAGCATGCAAAGAGAGTTCCAGGAGAAAAAACATACTCATATGAACAATGTGGACACTGTGGTTGCACTGAAGGAAATAACAGTGAAGACAAGACGTTTGTATATAAGGAGGATGTAAAAGCCCTAAGTACAGCCAGCTATGTTAAAATTTGTGAGAGAAATCATAGTACACCTATTTGTGTGAATGCCTATATAGGTGTACAATGTGGACAGAGTTGTAACTCTCAACATGATATTCAGATACATGAAAGAGTTAACACTGGAGAAAAACACTGTGTACATAAACACTGTGGGAAATCCTTTACTAATAACACTTCATTTAGTAATCACGAAAGAACTCACAAGAAGGAGAAACCTTATGTGTGTAGGCACTGTGGGAAAGCTTTCAGCAGACACAGGTATTGTCAAACACATGAAAAAATTCACACTGATGAGAGACCATATACATGTAATAAATGTGGGAAAACTTTTAGAACACACTCTCAATGTCAAACACATGAACAAACTCACACTGGGGAAAAACCATATGTGTGTGACCAATGTGGGAAAGCTTTCAGCAGACAAACTCATTGTCAGACACATGAGCGAATTCACACTGGTGAGAAACCCTATGCATGTAAGTACTGTGGGAAAGCTTTCAGCAGATGTGGTACTTGTCAAGAACATGAAAGAACTCACACTGGGGAGAGACCGTATACATGTAAAAAATGTGGGAAAACTTTTAGAACACGCACTCATTGTCAGACACATGAGCGAACTCATACTGGTGAGAAACCCTATGCATGTAAGCAATGTGGGAAAGCTTTCAGCAGACATAGTACTTGTCAACAACATGAAAGAACTCACACTGGGGAGAAACCATATGTATGTAAGCAATGTGGGAAAGCTTTTACTACACACAGTTATTGTCAAATACATAAACGAATACACACTGGTGAGAGACCCTATACGTGTAAGCAATGTGGGAAAGCATTCAGCACAAGTAGTTGTTTTCGAAAACATGAAAGGATTCACACTGGGGAGAAACCCTATGTATGTAAGCAGTGTGGCAAAGCTTTTATGACACCAGGTATTTGTCAGACACATGAAAGGGCCCACACTGGGGAGAAACCCTGTGTATATAAGCAGTGTGGGAAACCTTTCAGCAGGCAAGCTCATTGTCAGAGACACGAACAAATTCACACTGGTGAGAAAGTGTAAGTATGAAGCAGTGTGAGGAAGCTTTCAGAAGACATGGTACTTGTCAACAACGTGAAAGCACTTACACTGGGGAGAAACCATATGTATGTAAGCAATGTGGGAAAGTTTTTACTACACACAGTTATTGTCAAATGAACAAAACACACTGATGAGAGACCCTATATATGTAAGCAATGTGAGAAAGCATTCAATAGAAGTAGTTGTTTTCAAAAACATGAAAGGATTTACATTGGGGAGAAACTATGTATGTAAGTAGTGTGCAAAACTTTCAACAGACTTGGTACTTATCAAAAATATGAAAGGACTCACACTTTAGAATAACCCTATGTATGTAAGCAATGGGGGAAAGATTTCAGGACATTCAGTTACTGTCGGTTATGTGAAAGTAATCACACTAGGTAGGAAAACTTATTTAAGCAATATATAAATACTTTCATTTAGTAATAAGTATAGACATTAAAATTTTAAAGAAAATTAGCTATGAAAATATAAAGTACCCTGCAGTAACACTGACTTGAAAGAACCTTCAATGGAGAGAAGCACTTTCTTGGTGAGCCACATAAAAATGTTTAAGTACAGACAAGTATTACATGAATGAATGAATTAATAGCGAAGAGAACATTTGTGATCCATATGGAAAATTTTTTATTTTTCTCAATGCCTTAAAACATAGAAAAATTCACATGAAAGGGACAGTATATGTATGCAATAAAAGTAGGAACTCCTTTCGTTGTTCCACTTACCTTGAAATACATGGACGAACACCCACTAAAGAGAAAGCCTATGTAAATAATGTGAGAAAGAATTCCTGGTTTCAATAATGTCTGAAAATATGTACAAATTCACACAGTATAATTACAGTATGTGAGAAGCATTCATTTTCACATGACTTCATGCAGGCACAGGGTTGTCTAATGGAGAAACTCATGTCAGTATATGCTTATGGTCATTTTGGATTCACAATATAAATACTTGCATTATCCTGGGAAAACATTCATATAAAGGTTGTGGAGAAGAATTCAGTTGTCTTACATGTAAGAATAAATATTGAATTAAACCCTTGTACAAAGTTCTTGGTTGTAACTTATATTTCAAAATATTTGAACATTTCTCACATAGTGAAAACCTATGCAAGTAAGTGATAAAAACATGATGTGAATAATTTCTCCAGAATATCAGACCAGAAGCAAAACCTTAAATTATAAATGTAATAAGTGTCAATCACTGAAATAAATATTTTTAAATTTAATTTTAAAATTAAATGTCCCCAATTCTGTGTAATTTTTTTCTTGTTTTCTTTTCTACTAGTACATATATGTCGTACATAATGATTACGCTCATCATAAGGGATTCCTACTTGCACATAATATGTATTTCCCTTTTTGCATTCCCCTACCCATCACTTATTTCTCACCTCTATATTTACAAAAGCTTTATTTCCATCTTTCTCTTCCATTTTTTATTGAACCCGTTTTCCCATCCACCTCAACCTTCCCTTATTCCCTTTCCAACTTGTTCATCCTAATTCCTGATTTCCTCCATTTTCATTATTGACACTTTGACTTTCTCACACAAGAGAAACAACGTGATATTTAAGCTAGTGTGTCTGATTTATTTTACTTAAGATGGTCTTAAGGTGCATTGAGATACCCAAAAATGACTCAAATCTATTGTACTTTCTGGCAAAGTAGTACTCTAGTATAAATACATAACACATGTTCTTCATTCAACTGTTGATGGGCATACGGGTTTTTAAAAGATATTTTTCAGTATAAATTGTGCAGTTATAAATATGAGTATGCATATGTGTCAGTGGAATGCTTTTAACTCTTTCAGGAAGATACCAAGAAGGAGCTTAACTGTGTCAAATGGAACCTCTAGCTTTAGTTTTTTTAGGAATTTACATATCCACCAGCAATGGAGAAGGTTCCTCCTCCCCATACCTCTGCCAGCATTAATTACTGGTTGATTTCTCCATGATTGCTATTCTTTCTTGAAGGAAATAAAATGTCAGTGCTGTTTTCCATTGCAAAGTTTGAATGATCAGTGATGTTGAGCATTTTCTCATATATGTATTTGCTGTTTGTACTTCATCTGACAAGTGTCTGATCATACCAGATGTCCATTTTGGACAGGGTCTTTAAATGGGGGTGATCTCATTTTAAAGTTTTTTTATATATGATAGATGTACTTCATCTAAGGAGTAGCCAGTGCTTTCAGCAGAATGAGTGTTTCAGTCTTAGTGGAGTGCACAGAGATAAATTTGGTTCTAGGTTTAACTTCTGGCATGTTGAAAGCCAGTTTTTGCAGCACCATTTTCTAAAAAGTGGATCTTTCTTCTATGATAGGTGTTGGTCTACTTTGTCAAAAAAAGACAAAAAACAGCTGACTGTGCCTGCAGTTATTTCTGCATCTCGTATCCTGCTGATACTCAGGTCTCCTCTTTGGCAGTACCATCCTGTCTTTTTTTTTTTTTTGGGGGGGGGGTACCAGGGAACAAACTCATGGCTGTGAACTTGCAAGGCAGTTATGCACTGAGCTAAATCCCCAGCCCCATCCTGTTTTTATCACACTAGGTTTGTAGTATAACCTCAAGTCAGAGACTGTGGTATTCCATGCCTTGCATTTGCTGCTGAGAATTGATTTGCTATTTTAACTTTCTTCTGCTTCGTGTAAATTTTAGAATCTTTTGTCTACTTCTCTGAGGTTTGCTATTGCTATTTGGGTTGGGATTGTAATAAGTTTGAACAACAATTTGGAAGTATGACCATTTTTACCATATTGTTTTTGCCTATGCAGGAAGGGATGACTTTCCATTTTCTGATGTCCTTTCTGATCTCCATTTTAAGAATTCTTTAGTTTTCAGTGTAAAGATCATTCTCTTCCTTTATGAGATTGAATTCAAAGTATGTTTCTCAATGCTATTGTGAAAAGTGTAGTTTCCTCTGGTTCTCTCTGAATGAGTTTGTTATTCATGGAAAGAAATGCTATTGATGTGTTAAGTGTTGACTTATGTTTCCTGCTGTACTAGTCAATTAGGTAATTAATCTAAGAGTGCTTTGGTGAAATTACTGTGACCTTTTCTGTAGTGTATCATGTCATCAGCCAATTCTGACAATTTAACTTCTTTTCTGTTTTTATCCCTCTAGGTTTTTCCATCTTTCTACTTGCTCTGGCTAATGTTTCTAGAATTATATTGAGTATAAGTATTGATACAGTGCATCCTTGTCTTGATCATGATTTTAGAGTGAAAGCTTTTGGGTTTTGACCATTTCTTAGGATGTGGGCTAGTATTTTGTCATGGACGATTTTTATCGCATAGACATAATGACACATATGCCCAATTCTTTAGGGTTTTTAATCCTGAAATGATGTTGGACTTTTTCAAGTGCCTTTTCTGTTTATTGGGAACATCATGTGTTTTTTGTCTTGGTTCGGTTAATATGGTATACGACATTTTTTGTGTGTGATAAATCATCCTTGCATCCATGGGTGGGTTCTATTTGGTCACGGTGTAGAATCTTCTTCATGATTTCCTGCATTCTGTGTGCCAGTGTTTTACTGAGAATTTGTGCATTTCTGTTCATTAAGGTTATTGGTC
This sequence comes from Hydrochoerus hydrochaeris, assembly GCA_004027455.1. Classification (NCBI taxonomy): domain Eukaryota; kingdom Metazoa; phylum Chordata; class Mammalia; order Rodentia; family Hydrochaeridae; genus Hydrochoerus; species Hydrochoerus hydrochaeris. The sequence continues at coordinate 13,259 of PVLA01016295.1, forward strand.
TCTAGTTCTCTTTTTTCATTGACTCCTTTCATTTTGGTATCAGGATAATACTTCCTCTCAGGAATGACTCAGGGTGGAAGGCTTCCTTTTCAATTTTATTAAGGAGTTTGAGCAACAGTGTTATTAGAGGTTCTAAATTTATTTGTGGAATTCAGAAGGGAATATGTCAGGACCTGGGCTTTTCTCTGGTTTTTGTTTGTTTGTTATAATTTCATTGACTGATAATGAGTTTTTAAGAATTGTGATATCTTCTTTATTCAGTTTTGGTAATTCATATGTATCCAGGAATCTTATGAATTTTTTCTCAGTTTTTAGCATATTGGTTCTTGTAGGTAATGATCATCTGGATTTCTGAGGACATTTTGTGTTTCTGCCATTATCCTTCCTATTTACATTGATTTTGGTCTTTTTTTTTCTTTTTATTGGTATGATTTGCTAAGAGTTTTACTTATTTATCTTTCAAAGAGCTGTTGAGTTGCATAGTGTTTCTGTTTTGTCCTTTTTCTTTTTGTTTTGTTTTGTTTTGTTTTCTATGATGTGGATTGTAAATTGCTTATGGTAGGTAGATTTATGATTAATGTTGAGACATTGTATAGATATGACTGGTTTTCAAAGATGTCTTCTATGTGTAGGTATTCTTGGTCTGTCCCAGGACCCTGCCTCTTATGTTTATTAGGGATGAAATATTGTAGCCTCTTTGGTTTAGCATGCATTTCTTAACTCCTGGGCAGTAGCATAAGGAACTCCACACAATCTGGGTATTAGTACACGTGAAGATTAGATAATCACAAAAACTCTGTCTCTTTGGCTGAAGTACTGCTTATCAGGGGTAACAATACCATCAAACCCAGAGTGGAAAATGAAAAATATGATAACAAATAATTTGCTACATTTAACATTATGTGTAAGATTTATAGTTATATACCAAAACCTAAGGCAAATTATAAACATATATAGTAAATGTTTACTCTGTAGAGCAATTTTATTCTAAGGAGAGAAAATTTTAATGGAAGCAAAAATAAAAGTAGAGAAATAAAAAAAGAAGAAACTAGAAGCAAGGCTTAAGGAAAAAGGATGATTACAGAAGCCTCGAGAAATTGGTAAAGAAAACAGGAGGAAATGAAAGAGGAGAAAAACAAAAACCAGAAGAAAAAACCCACTAAAATCAATGTTCATGTTTACAAAAGAAACTAAAACAAGCAATAAATATGACAAATTATAGAAATTTTAGAAACCAATAGCAAAAAAATTTCCCTATGACTTAAAACTTGTTACTATCTTGGAATCTAGAGTTTTGTGCCAGAGTTCAGTTCAAAGCCTGAATGTACCATTGCAGGTGGACAAGAGAGGCAGTAAGATCCCAGATCCTTGTTGGATAATCTCAGCAAGTCAGCAGTAGCATGAGATTAGACTGTAGGTTTGGGATTCACAGCCAGAGAAAGGCAAAGTGAGCCTGGTCTGTGGTTGTGGGGTGGGACCTGAGTTGTTTAGTTTATAACAATCTGAGTGCATCTTGCCAGCTGTACCATGACTGACCATCCATGTCTCCTATGGATATCCCTCTCCCAGTCACAGTGGAAGGTTAACACTGGAATCCCCAAGATAAAGACCAATCATCTAAATTATAAGTTATAAAGTCCCTTAGCCCCTCCTTAAAATAGTGTCTGACCAGGCAGCCTCTACAGGTAATAGGCAAATGCTTGGAGCGGAGTCTTTCACCAGCCATTATATGCAGAATCCACTGCTCTGTCCCCACCAGTGCATTTCTCTCTGAAGGCTCCTGGAGTGCCCACTTTCACTGTGTCTCTGTAGATTAGATCCTCCATTCTGAAGTCATGAGTCAGGAGCTGGGGAGAATGTGTAGATTGTCCCTTCCTTTTTCTGTGTTGTGGTTTAATTATTCAAGTTCTCTGCAAGCTCTAATTTTCCTTTCAGATCCTTCTTGAGTCCCAAGAAGTTACCTTCCTTCTTTTCTTTCCCAAGTTGTAATTTTCTAGTGTATATATTCTGAATCTTGGAGAGGCAGATTTATGCTGCTTGACATACCAGCAACTTCCTGAAAGTCCTGTATTATTATTTTTTTTTTGTAAGCAGTAGTGTGGAAGTTTAATATACAGTCTCTTAATCGAGTTAGCTGATAAATGATTTATATATTTTTAACCACATTAGAACCACAGGTGAATTGAGTTTTATTTCTTGTAGGGTAATATGCTACTTTTTTAGGTTTTATTTCTTGTTTAGTGTTTATTACTGTTTTGGGTTTTTTTGTTTATTTTGTTTTGTTTTGTTTTTACTATTGTGAAGTTATATACCCCCAAAACTGAACTTTTGTTTGTTGTCATTTGCCATCTACCATACTTTTCCCAGAATAAGACCAGGCCTTACATTAATTTTTGCTCCAAAACATGAGTTACTGTCTTAATTTTCCTGTGTAATATTCTACATTTATTCATGTACAAACATAATCATTCAAATGAAGTGACATCAACTACACATCATCGTAACTCCAAATATCAAATTTCAGCCTGAATTTCTTACAACTCCACTTCTTATAGAACCAATGGCCCCAATCTTCCGTGTCCAACAGTACAGCTCTTCTTGAATGTACATTTCTTCCTCTGTGGCCTGCTCATGGTTCACTGGCAACACAGGAATCAGTGATTTTATTCCATGAATTCTTCAGCCAACACATAATGATTCACAGCCAAGGCTTCACAAAGTTTCCCTTACATCAAATTTAATTAAAGATTTACAAGACAGGAGTGAGAAAAAATTAAGACAGTTTAGAATGCTGGTTAACAGAAAAGTGATGAAAAATGATAGGCAAAAAAATTCAGAAAATCTCTGTTTCACATAAGTGCATTAAGTGTATCTGTTACAACACATGATGCATTGAAATATGAAAATTCTTATAAGACAACTACATCCACTTATTATCAAGTACACGCTTTATCCCTGCCATGTTTTTGTCCTCCCATTGGTCATTTGGCAATTACTTTTGTGTGTCTGTTTACATAGGTGTTTCCTTCCTGTCCAAAGCATCTGCTTGAGTATTTATAGATACTTAATTACAATTTAAATCATCATCTATTTCAAGTATTGTCAGTACTTATTTATCTTTCATACATTAATATTTTATAATTGAATTTGTCCACAGTATTGCAAAGGATATCATAAATGTATCCATCTGGCTTCTGATGGGGATCATTGTTTGAGTAGACATTATTTTCAAACATCCTTAAAAGTAATTCTAGAGGCCTGGGATTTAGCTCAGTGGCTTAAGCACCTGCCTGGTAAGCGTGAGGTTGTGAGTTTGATCCCTGGTACCAAAAAAAAAAAGAAAGAAAGAAAGAAAGAGAAATGTTTCTTTAGGACAATATGTAATTTATTAACTAATGATTTCTTATTTTTTATCTTTTTTTTTTTGGAATTCTGTATTACCTCTACCCTTTACATGTTTTTCTTTCTCTTTAAAAAAAAAAAAACAGTAATTCTAGGGCTTGTTTTTTGATAGATTTTATTTTGGTGAAATATGGTTGCATCTATTATAACTTTGTCCATTAATTAGAAGAATTTTTAAATGCAATGCATATTTTATGTTTGTGATTTTACAACGTTTTCATGTGTGTTTTTGCGTTTAACTGTTTTCAAGCAACTTTTAGATTACCATTATCATATTTTGCATATTCTGAAAGATAGCTATATAGTTCCCAACATATAGATTATATATAGTTTATAATTTTGTCTATTTTTCTTTGTTACTGAAGCCATTGTTATCATTTGTATGCAATTTTAGTTTTACCACAAAATTTTTAATTTTATTGCCCTGATTATTTTTGTGCTAATTTTCTATCACACATAATACTAAAGAAGAAGTATAATCTTATGAGTTCCCCAAAGCCAGAGAACAAAAAAGCTATCCTTTTTCAAAGAAGATGTAATGAATTGTAATCCCTCCACACACTATAAAAGATGATATGATTTGTCAAAGGGACTTTAGAACATGATGGACCATGTTCCATCCCATTAAGCAGAATATTTTTTACTTAAAAAGAAATGATACAAATTTTCAAAAAATATAGGAAACTAACACTCATTAATATATTGTGTATGGTTATCTTAGAAGTAGTTGTTTGATTGATCATTTTTTGTGCCTAAATCTTGTAACCTGAAGCAGAATCTTTTATTCTATTTTTTGATTCTGTGAATTTTATTTTATCTTTGGAAAATTGTTTTAACCTGAGAAATTTAAATCAATGACCAGAAGAACAAGTTGTGCTTTGATTGTGCTCTGTTTTATTTCCTTTAGAGATGTAGTTATAATGTGTGCTTTTCTGACATCATCAATAAGGACTACTGTGTGATATATAGATATATATGTATCACATATATATCACATATATATACCTCTATATCTATATATCACTTGCAAATACACTAGGAAATGAAAAGTAGCTTGATGACTTTTCAATACATTGTATTTACCCTTGTGTGGGGGAGCCCAGGAGAATCTAAAGTTACTGAAGCAGCAGTTGGTTTTACTAATAAATGTCTGGAAGAAAATGGCCACCACTTTGAGCACCTTTGAGCAACTTTTGTAATCATAGTGACCAAAGTTAGCTTGTATCAATCTCAAGATGTTCCAATAAATGTAGCGTTAAAACATTCATGTAAGTTTTTTTTTAACTGGAAATGTGTTTACATATTTTTGGCATCTTCTGTATAAGACTACATGGTCTCCAACCACGTAAGAGTTGCGCAGTCTATCATTGTCAAACCATCACTGATGTCCCTGACTTATTTTGCCTTCTTACTTTCTATGATAGTAGTGTTTTTTGAAGCATTTTGAATTGTTTTTCCCATGAATACAGTAGCTGCTCAATTTTACATGGGGTTATATTTGGATAAATCTATGATAAGTTCAACACATGAGTGACAAATGAATTAAATATCCTTAATGTTTTAGGCAGCATCTCTTATAGTGAACTAAGTTAATTGTGCTTTCAAAATTCAATCAGGCATCATGTTCACAGTATCAAAAATTATAACTTTAATAATGAAATGTTAATAGCACTATGTAATTCACAAAATGTATTACATTGCAGAATATAGTAATTTCACTGCACATTTTATAGTTCTTAACCATCATGAGGTATTTATATAGCACACTCTGCTGTTCCAATCAAGTAAAAGAATATTGAAAACAAAAGACATGTTATCCTGAGTACATTTATTTGCCATCGCTCAGCAGTAAAAAGTTCCTTATAGTGGTTGTTTATATCTCAAGAGGTATGGGTGGGATTGAATCATACACTTGAAACCAACCAGGTAAATTTTGTGAGATACTCTTTCAAAATAAAATATGAAGAGCTTGTAGACAGTTTAGTGCTTTAAAATCTTGGGTAAGTGCTGTTTTTAGTTAAATAACAAAAGCCTATTTTGTTTATTTCTTCAGTTCTGTGTTATGATTTATTTTTTATATGATTACATATTTGGTAGTACTGTGTTTCATCATTCGTGTTTTCCCAAGTTTTTTCTTCCATATAACAAAGATAAGTAAGTCAAGCCTGAAGACCACCAGTCTTCACCAAAGCCACAAACATCATAGTGATCATTTGTCCCATCAGGATGGGACACATATTTGCACGTGTCCTCACCATGATACAAACATGAAATTCAGAAGGCCTACATATGGTTAATATTATTAAGAATCTGAGAAACATTTACAACAACAATGCCAAAATACCTCATTGAATAGACACATCAGACTGAGCAAAAAGTTTGTAGTTGTAAATATCCATATCAAGAAAACAGTGGGCTCACATAAATAACATAATTATGCAACTCAACGTTAAAAAATTTATAATCCAAATGGTAAGCTAGTGCAAGGTAGGAAATTATAAAGATCAGAATAGAAATTAACAAAATTGAGACTAACAAAATATCACATGATCATCTTAATAGATGCAGAAATATAGACAAAACCTCATACTCATTTGTGATTTTAAAAATTTTGAAGAATGTTGATATAGAAGGACCTTATCACAATCTGGTAATAACCACTTATTGTGGGGTTTATATGTCCGATGCCCCCCCACCGGGTTTCATGCAATTATGGACACCACTGAATCTAGTGTTTGTGATTGGTTCGTTGTCTAGCACTTGGATTGGTGGTGTGAGTGCTACACCAGCCCAGGGGTGGAGCTAGTATACATTGTAATAGTGGGAAGAAGTCATGTCTTTCTCTTTTTTGCTATTCACACTTGCTGTTTATGGTGGCCCTGCCATGCCACCCTGCCACTTGGAGCCAACTGAGTATGGATTGAAACTTCCAACTTGTAAGAAATAAACCTTCCCTTTCCTAACTTTGGATGTCAGGTATTTTTTTTCTCAGCAACAATAGAGAAAAAGTAACTAAGAATTTGGTACCAGTGGAGTGGGGTCTTGCTGTGACTACATCTGACCATGTGGTTCAAGAACCTTTGGGAATGGCTTGTGAGAAGAGTTTGAAAAGGTTCAGAGATGTCACCTGAATGCATAGAGCTGAAACAGCTTTGGATGCTTTGCATGGGATATTCTGGTCAGAGCTCAGGAGACCAGAAGGCTGATAGAAAGCCTGCCAGTAAAGACCAGTCTTGGGAGATTTCTGCTGGGAAGAAGGACTGCATTGGTTGTTGGACATGATGTGTGTTATGGCTGGGCAGGAAGTTTGTCTGCATTTTTCTCATGTCCAGAGACTTTGCCTGAGACTGAGATTAAGGGCAGTGGACTGATTCATTGGGCAAAAGAAATTTCATGGCAGTCTAATGTTGAGGCAGTGGCATGGCTATTGTTGGGGGCTTTAGGTTCAGATTTATGTTCTGAGTCGAGCAAAGAGTGTAGCAGGATGTTTTAAAATGTTGTGAGTTTGGCTAGAAATCTGTGGACTGTAAAGATAGAGCTGAGACCTCAATTGCTGAGAAGGAACAGAAATAAAAAAAGATGGCCTGGGGGGCATCCTGGAAAGCAGTGGGTCTCCACCCTTTGCAGCCTCAAAACTGCAAAGATGAAAGGCTTTGCTCAGAGAGAAAGTCACAGAGTGCCAGGTTCCAGAGTAGCAAAGGAGGCCACGGGAAATTCCAAAATGGTGGCAGCCACACCAGATTCCAGAATGACAGCAACATAGAGAAGCTCACAATCAGGTTCACAGAGCTCAGAAATTCAGGCACTTGACTCCTCCAGCCCAGAGGGAGGAAAGCCTGGCTACTGCTCCAGCTGGCAGCAGACCTCAGCAGCATCCACATTGTGCTGGATTTAGGTGAATGGGGAATGCACGAGTTCTGAGGTTAAGGCAGCTTCCATCCCAATTTGAGAAGGCCTGAGAGGCCAGGCAGTGTGCCCCTGAGAGGGCAATATTTGAAGCTGTGAGTGAAAGACAAAAGATGCAATAGAGATCCCAAAGGTTTGGAAAAGCCAAGAATGTGGATCATCCAAGGAAAGCTGCAAAGACTGAAGAGAGTGGGCTTAAGAGAAAAGCTGTCAGAACTAAAACCTTAGAAGCACCTTGAGAGTGTAGTCACTCACGCCATTTGGAGCTTGCAACAAGATTGCTTCAGATGGGGAGCATGGAACTCCAGGACGGACTTAACGTTTGCTCTGCTGGATTTTAGAATTGCTTTGGTTCCAATGCTTTGTATTCCCCTGTTTGTAAGTGTTGGAATGGTAATGTTTATCTCATGCCATTGTATGTTGGAAGTTTTAACTTTGTTTTCATTTGTACAGGGGCTTCCAAATAAGAGTTTGCCTTAGATCTCAGAGGCGCCTTGGGAACTGGACTTTTCAGCAATGCTGAAACTGTTAGAACTTTGGCAACTCTGGGAGATGGAGTGTCTTTCGTATAAAGAGTGTGTATGAGTCTTGGGGTGGCCAGGGGTGGAATGTTATGGTTTGTATTCAGACTGCTCCCCCAAGCCTCATGAAGCATGGATGCAGCTGACTCTAGCATTTATGATTGGTTTGTTGCTTAGCAGGGTTTAGCGATGTGAGCAGTGCACTTGATTGA
>PVLA01016296.1:0-21304 GCA_004027455.1 Hydrochoerus hydrochaeris
TTCTCTCACATTATTCACAGAAGGCAAAACCCCACAACCAGTCCTCACAAAGGGGTTATCTAGAGGGCCTCCAGCAACCCCCCCTGGAGTCTCCACCCTCGACTCCATATTGAGCATTACATAAAAACATACACATGTGAACTACACAAATTACAATTATCAGTACAAAACATTTCAAGATCCCCGTGCCCAATTCCCACATGCAGCGTCCTTTTCCTGGAGAAGCGATTGTCACAAGGCATGGATGGACTAGGACGCGGCATGGACAGAAAAGGGCGCCACAGGCATTTTTATACAATGGAATATTACTCAGCTATAAAAAAGATGATCTTGGGGCCTTCATGGGCAGGTGGAGACAACTTGAGACTATCCTCATTAGTGAAATAAATAAGAATCATATTTATAAATATTGTGCTGTGTATCTGGTGTAAAAAGTGGGTAAGAACTACAAGAGTAATAAAGCCAAGGTATGTGATTGCTATTGTGAAAGGGAGGGGAGGGGAAGGTGCTCTGAAGGATATGACTGCATGTATGTTTGAGTGTGTAGGATGGATGACCATACTGCTGAGTCTTTGTTGGATCTTTGAGCAGAACTGTTTGTAGTCTGACTGTTTGAATATTTAATATGTGCCCTTTGACTTTGTGGCTTGAACGACTACATCCAGGATGACAGTACGTAATTTATAAATTACTGATTTCTTAGTGGGGCTTTTTCTCATTCTCCTTTTTCTTTCTTTCTTTTAGAATTCTGTATTGTTGCTACCCTTTTTTCTGTATTTTTTTTCTCTTCTCTTTAAATAAAATTTTTTAAATGTATAATTGCTATTGTTAAAAAAGAGGAAATAGGAAACGCTATAAAAGATATAGCTGCATGTATGTTTAGGTGTGTGGGATTGATGACCATATTTCTAGGTTTTTGTTGGATTGTTGAACAGATCTGTTTGCACTCTCACTGCTTGAGTGTCCACTTTGTGTGCTTTAATTCTGTAACTTGAATAACTATTTCTAAAAGAACAATATGTAATTTATTAACTAGTGATTTCTTACTGTTTGTCTTCTTTTCTTGAAATTCTGTAATATTTCTACTTTTTCCTGTTTTTTTTTCTCTTTAAATAAAAAAAAATATTCAGGTCTTAATTCCCAGACCTTGTGAACAGGTTACCCTGTATGGAAAAAGGAATTTACTTATGTGCTTATGTTAGGGATCAGGAGATTCTCATGAATTATCTTCAGTGGTCAAATGTAATCACAAAAGAAAAGAGGAAGAAAAAGTACAAAAGGCAGGAGAAGGAGAGGTCAGAATGAAGGAATTTCTGTCTAGATGAAGGCTCTAGGCAAACTCCAGAAGCTGAAAGCAAAGCAGAGATCAGTCTCCACTTTAACCTTAGCAAGGGGTCACCATTGCTAGCACCTACATGCATGATTAAAGGCTACAGCTATCAAACTGCTGTCAGAGCTGTACCTCCAGACAAAGAACACCCAGCACAGTGTGGCTGTTCTACTTATTTAAGAGCAATATCAAATGTTGATTTGTGGCTTTAAGTCTTGCAGTCTGCAGTCTTTGGATCTGGCTGGATTCTAACCCCCCGGAAATGCCAGGCATCAGTCTTCTCTCCAGACACCACCTCTATCTCCCACACCTGGCCCTTCCTCCTTCACTCTGTAGTGTTACAGCATTTTACATACACAGATATTTTGTAAATTACATTGTCTTTGGTTTAATATCATTTCACTTCAAATTACAGTAAACATAAAAACTGAAAGAAGTGATGCCTAATGTTTTGGTTTAATAGCAGAGGGAATCAAATCTGTACAATTCCATGAGAGGCAGACTCCTCAGGAACCCTTGCCAGTAGCTGAAGCTAATTTAAAACCATGGCGCTCTTCCTTTAAGTGTTTCCATGTCATCATAAAAAACAAAACACTGCTCTTTAAAATCTGGTCAAAACTTGTTTTGGGGTGAATATAAATAATTTACTCTGTATACATGCATCAGAGGAGAGAGAGGAGAACAGAGAACCCTCTTGTCTGTTTCTCACATGTTTAAATGGATATTTTTTGATCACTATCTTCTGCTAAAATTGATTTTTTGTTACATATATTTAAGAACAAAATAAATCTTTAAGGTTGAGAATTTAATGGGCAAAATTCTTCAAGAGTAAAGCATTATCTTTAATATTTGAACAACATATGTCTTTCATAAGGCGGGTAGTGAGTCTCAGCCCTTTCCAGTAGATGACTCTCTCACACCTCCACCACCTAATAACAGGCTTTCTAAACCTCTTAGTATCTTACATTTGATCTCTAATTTGTGTTTCTTTCAAAATTACTCTTCACAATTTGCGTGTTTTATTATGGGAGATAAGACTGGTAAAAGTTAATTAAAAACTCTGTACTGAAACTAAGGGCATTACTGACCATGTAGGGTCAGTTTTTTAAATCTGTGAGTTTCTGTGACCAGCATGGGTTACTGAGGGATCTCTTCAGAGCATCCTTTATGGCCTTGTTCCTCAGGCTGTAAATGACAGTGTTCAGCATTGGTATCACCAGCATGTAGAAGACAGAAGCCATTTTGTCAGTGTCCAGGGAGTGGTTGGTCCTGGGCTGCACATACATGAAGAGGAGACTCCCATAGACCATGGCAACAGCTGTCATGTGAGAGGCACCCATGCAGAAGGCTTTCCATCACCCCTCTGCAGAACGTATCTTGAAAATGGCAAGGACAATGTTGAAGTAGGATATTAGAACAATGACCATGGAGAAAAACAAGTTTGTCCCAGAGAAGATGAACATCACTGTCTCTGGAACTTAGGTATCCAAACAAGACAGTGCTAGCGAGGGGACATCGTCACAGTAAAAATGGTTGATTATGTTGGCAGAACAGTAAGACATAGAGAATATGCAAGTTGTAACTACAAGAGCTGTGAAAAGGTTGTGGAGGTAGGTGAGGGACTAGCAGCAGGCAGGCCCTCTGTGTACACCACCACCATGTAGAGCAGGGGCTTGCAGATGGCAATGTAGCAGTCATAGACGATCACAACCAGCATGAAGATCTCAGCCACCAGGAAAAACAGGAATCCGCCCAGCTGGGTGGCTCAGGCATAGTACGAGATGGTTTTCTTATCTGCTAAGAAGTTGCTCAGCATTTTAGGGGCAATGACAGTGGCGTTTCCAAAGTTGATGACAGCCAGGTGTTGAAGGAAGAAGTACATGGGAATTTGCAATTGGGCGTCCACACTGGTGAGGGTGATGATATCCAGGTTCCCCACCGCAGCCAGCCCATAGATGCCCAGGAAGATGAGGAAGAGGGGAAGCTGCAGCTCTGGGGCTGTCAAAGATGCCCATGAGAATGAACTCAGGCATATGTGTGTGATTCCCATCAATTCATGTGCCCATTATGAATAATAAAATTAATTTATAATTGATATTTAAAATAAAACTGGATATCTTAGCAAATAACTTATTCTGTATGTTTTCCCCCCTTGGTTGTTGATTTTGGTCTCATCTCTGGTAATTCACCTATCTGGACATCATTTTACAGAGTGTATAAACATTTTAGAAATTTTCCAGCCATTTCTCAAGATACTTTTTACAATTAAGTCCTCATGATTTCTGTTATACCTCTGTACTGTCAGTTCAAAGTCTCTACATTTTGAATTTTGTGATTATGTAAGAGTGTTTGAGATCACCTTACATGTTCTGGATTTTATTTTTCTTTACTTATCCTTTTTTTTTGTACTGGAGTCCAGACACAGAGGAATGCTACTACGGGGATATGTTCCCAGAGTTTTAATAATTATTTTTTATTCTATGGGAAAAAACTTAAAACAGAATTTCATAACAAGATAATAGGAGAATAACAATAGTTAATACATTGCATATTTTTGGCTTTTAAATAGTTACTCAGATAAAAGATATGAGCATAAAATTTCTCCAAACCATATTAACACAAACCTCCCTTTTCTATGAATTGAGACACAATAGTATAACTATCTTGCAGGTTTTCTCCCTTGGATTTTTCTTTTCCATTTACCCCATTCTAGTTCCTTTTTCCTTTTAAATAATTTCTTCCCAGTTCAAAATATCTATTGTAAATTTTAGACCTTATTTCTCTTTCAATTTCTCAATGAGAATATTGAATATGAACCAACTATCAACCAAAATTAAAAGAGATGCACAGCCAATCATCAAAGCAAATCACTGAAAGCAAGTACCAATATCCATGACAAGTACTATTATGATGGAAAAATATCTGGGAAAGTACCATGTATATCTTGTCTACCTATAGTATATCTTGTTTGTCCATTTCATTTATAAACATATTCAGTTGACAATAAAAATAATATCTTCCAAGTTCACAAGGATCTGTGTCTAGGAACTCTCTGACTCACAAAATGTCACTGTGTGTGTGAAAAAATATGGCACATCTTCCCTTTCCTACTATGAGATTTCTGTCAGAGCTTACACATGGTTTTCAAATTCTCCTGATATGCAAGTTATGAAACTACATATCATGTTCCTATGCAAAATGTATACATCTGAAATTATTTTTCTACCAAGAATATGTACTTTTTTCAGTCATACTAGCCAAAATCCAGTTGTGACTAGCCTAGTGGTACCTTCAATCTAGCAAGTATTTTTGACGAAAGCAAGAAGGAAGACAAGGATACATAGAATCAGAAAACACAACCACCACTTTGTCAATTAACATGTTACCCTAAGCTCACTGCTGGCCGTCGGAGTACAGGGTGCTTTGTCCCAGCTTGTGGGAGAAAAATCATTAGCAGTACCCGTGACTCCTGAAAGAATGGATGGGAAGCCTCACCTCACAGCGGAGGCAGTGCTTGGGAAAACAATTTCTCCTGGGGTAGAAAAGAAGAGAAGGACACGGGTGTGGGGACAACAAAACCAAAAACAAACAAAAGTCACATGATGACATAGGAAAATACATTCATGGCAAACAAAACCATCAACAGAGGCTAGAAATTACAGGATCATACCTCGAAAGGTTGAATATAGAAATGTTGCAAAGAGAAAAGCATTAAAATACCCTAGATAATATTTGCTTTTAATCCTAAGTTTTATTAAAGACCTAAATTTTTATCTTTAGGGGTTCCTGTGGTATCTGAGCCAATACCATAATTTCAATAAAACAGTCTTAATTTCTGTAAGCTAGAATCATGTTTTACTTCAACACAGTTACCCAAGAGAAAATACTTACTGCTGCTGAACAATCAAGTGCCCATCCATTGTAGGAAAGTGAGCTGAGAATCTGCTGCCAGTGTTAGCTAGAAACTCAGCAAGCTGAAAAGTTGTGTTTGTAAGAGTTAGAGAAAATAAGATGGATAAGAAATCAAAACATTAAAGAATGCCAATATTTTTCTGCAGGTAGGAGACAATTGAGAATGTTTCTCTCCCAAGGGGATTCCTGTACTTTGACTGTATTTGAAAAAAAATAGTATATGACATGGTATTCCATGGAGAAACTGTAGGATAAATTAGGCAGAAATCTGAATAATTTCACAGCAGCTCTGAGGCCAACTTCTGCCTTAAACGTGTAGATTAATAACAATCAGACATTTTTATGACCATGTAGGAAAATTCCCACAGACGGATGCCCGTATCCAGTGATTTACACATGCAATAAAAGACACAAGACTATCCCAATATATGGGAGAGGGATGCAGAACTTTACTCCACCATTGACAAATGGATGGAGAAACTATGTCCTGTTTGAATACCATGCAGTGAGAGATTGAAATTTAAGTGGAAATTAAAGTAAAATAGCTCCTTTTAAAAAATCTTTAAATATTTGAGCCTTAAAGTCTTTTATTTTAAAGAGAAAAAAATTAAAAACATGATAATTGGGGGTAACAATGGTATATATATTGCATATTGTTATCTTCAAATCAGTTATGCAGAGTACAAGACATGCGCATTTAATCACCTGAGCAATATTAGCACAAACCTTTCTCTTCAGTGAGCTCCAAGAAACCAGTAATATAACTACTTAACTATCTTTTATGCATATAGCTTCTTTTGTCTTCTCACATTAATGAGACAATATGATGTTTATACTTGCATGTCTGACTTATTTCACTTACGAGTATGGCCTCAAGTCACATCCATTTACCTATAAATGTTTCAGCTTTATCCTTCTTTATGGCTGAGTAGTTCTCCATAGTATAAAAATATCAGGTCTTTTTCATCCATTCTTTGATTGATGGGCATTTGGGTTGTTTCCCAGATTTATCTATTACAAATTGTCCTTCTATAAACATTGGCCCACCTATACCACTGTGGTAAGCTATTTTTAATTCTTCTGGGTAGATACTCAGGTGGGTCGAATGGGACCCCTAATCCTAACCTTTTGAAGAATCTCCACACTGATTTCCACTGTGGTGGCACCAGTCTGCACTCCCACCAACAGTAAAGGGCTCCTTTTTCTCCTCAGCCCCTCCAGCATTTGCTGGTGGTTGATTTCTTGATCCTGGCCATTCTTTCGGGAGTAAAATGAAATCTCAGTGTTGTTTTCAGTTGCATCTCTTGAATGACCAATGATTTTAAACATTTTTTTCATATACTTATGTGCCTTTTGTATTTCTCAGTCTGAGAAATCTCACTAACTTGGCAGGTTCTCTCTGAACTTGCACTCCTTTTGCCTCAGCCTCCCTAAAGCTGGGATTACAGGTTTATGTCACCATATTCTTGACAATATTTTGTTTTGTGAAATTTCCTTACTAGAGTTAAAGACTAAAGACATGTCTTGAGGAAGCAAATGTATTTCACTATACAGAAAAAGAGGTAAAAAAAAAAAGGATAAAGGCAATATGCTACCATTCTTAAGTATTTCCATTTTAATATGTGTTTAGTCAAAGTGTTTGTCATTTATGCATATTGAAACTTCTGAAAAAACTGACCCCCACTAAGATGTGGTATGCATGTGTTTCTTTTCAGTTCCTTCACAGGGTGATTACCACCAATTGTGAGTGTTAAACCACGCATACCAGCCTTGCTTAAACCTTACATTATACATTACTGCTCTTGCATGTTGCTGAATTCATCAGCTAGTGTATCTGTTTAGAATTTTCACATTTATGATACCTTTATCTGCCTTTGACATCAAGGGACACTCCTCCAAAATTAGAAAATACAACTTCTCTTTAGCTTTTTGAAAAATGTTTTAAAATGTGGTATATAGAAGTCACTGATCAAGATTGAGTTTTGGATGAGGGAGAGGACTATTTTGAGAATAAATCCTTCTATTTATTTATTATTTATTATTTATTCGGTCTTTTTGAGACAAGGTCTCCCTATTCAGTCTGGCTCTTAGCTCACTTTGTCACCCAGACTAATTTCAAACTTGCAGTAGTCCTCCTGTCTCGGCTTCCTGAGTGCTAGGATTACAGCCATGCACCGACAGATCCACATAATTATTACCACACAGAGGCTGCTTTCCTGTGGTCCTGTACACGAAGGGCCCACAGGGACCGAGGCTCACGGGTGGACGCCGGTCACCAGCGACGCAGGCGTGTGGAGAGGTAGGGATGGCGCTGCGGGGGTCATTTGTGGAAATGTTTCGGCATATCTATTTACATATCAAATATTAAAGTATTTTTGAGGGATTTCCAGAATTCCTGCCACCCGTAAGTACCTAAGTATTTAGAAAGATGCAAACATTGGCACCTGAAAGGCTGCTCTTCCCACATCGGCTGAGTGGACAGCACTGGACAGACGGGGCGGGGGCTGGAAGGGTGATGACTGCCGTTAGACGGGTGCCGTGTGTTTCTTTTTTATTTATTTACATGCTGTGTGTCTGAGACAGAGTCACTGCGTCCTACCGACCAGACTTGAAGTCACGAGCAGCTCAGCCCGGGCTCCGCCTCCTTCCTGCCGGCGCCGGGTCACAGGCCGAGCCTCCGTCCATCTGTCCGGCTCTAAGTCACGGCTTTCAAAGCCCTGGATTTTATGTCACGTGACTTCTACCCCAACACACTCATTTAAACAAGGCTATGCACAAACTTCCATGGAACTTTAGTGAAATCGTAATGAAATTTTTACTCACGTCTAAATGTAGTCTTTGTTGTTGTTGTTATTACCGGGAATTAAACTCAGGACCTCATATTTGTCAAGTGCATTCTTGATAATTCATTATGGTTATTATACGCAATATGGTAGCTTCTTTTTAATTACGTTATCATAGTTTTCAGCTTCCGGAAGTTCCTATGTGGTGCTTGCAAAATAGTTTGTACTTGCAAATAATCCAGCTTAAAAACATATCATTAACTCAGATCATTCCACTAAATTTTAGAATTCCAGTAGATAATAATACTATTAACTGTATTTTAAGTGACAACAGACTTGTATTTTATAATCACTATTATATAGGTGTTTAAATTTTTATGGATCCACATTAGTAAGTTGTGAATTTACTTTTCATTCAAAAATCATATATATATATATATATATATATATATATATATATATATATATGTACTGGGGATTGAACTCATAATCACGTGCTTGCCAGGCAGGCACTTAATGCCGCTGAGCTAAATCCCCAACCAAAAATCATACTTTTTTTAAAAAATTGTATTTCCATAGTACCTCTTCTGATGCATCATGATGCTGGTTGAAATGAGCTTTCTCCTTCACTGGAGTTAAATGCAGTCCTGTTTATCTTTAGCAGTAAAGTTTTCATGTAAATTCATGTACACATCAAAAATATGATAAAAATTTCTACATTTATAAAATCACTTATGATATGTTACTGAATGTTTTATTACACAAATTGCTTTTCTCTCTTTTCCATCCACGTTTATTCTTTTAGTTGGAAATTATTCTGTGATATAAACTTGTCAGACATTTATAAATCATTCCCCAAAATGTGTCTTACTTTTATAGCTACACCAATATTATGAAAACATTTTCTTTTCTCCCATTGCTTACCATCACTTTGAAGTTACCAAGTGTTAAATTTGTATCAATTTTGTGATTATATGAGTGCTCGGTATTTAATAGTTCAAAGCTGCTGATTGTTATTAAAGTAAAATACATCCATTACCCAGAAAAGGATTGTGTCTTTACAGATTTGCTGTATATTCTTTCCCCAGTTCCTGTGGCTTAGGAGTCTTTTTTAAAATAATTCAGCAGATATATAAATAATATGTATTTTGGTGGTTTGTTCTATTACTAAATTTATGACCAATGTGATGTAAACTTAAAAATTTAAAAAGCCCAAAATTCATCATTTTTTCTAATTTGAGTAGCATTTAAGAAATAATTCTAAACATTGAGTAGCATTTAAGAAATAATTATAAACAATAAAAGGAATATTTGTATTATATGTACTATATATTTCATGTATAAATGTTACACAAATAAATATTATATATATATATTATGGTCCATATATAAATATTATATATTCCATATATAAATATTCCACATATATAAAAATATTCCTTATATTTTCTGAGTATAACTTACACTGTTTGAGTACATACCATTGCTAGTTATCAATGACCAGTACTAAAGGAATTCTGCTAATCTTTAATATCCCGAGATTTCCTCATTATTCTATGAATTTTAATTTTAGTTCTATTTATTGTAATTCCATACTTGCATAGTTATCTATTTTCTCTAGACTGTGGCTTGTTTCTTTCACTATGTTTGTGACTATTTTCATTGTGCAGATTTAAAAATACTGTCTGAATATGTTAGATTCTTCAATTTTCACTTATATTTAACAATGTTTCTTGTCTTTCAATATATATATGGACTTCTACACATCAGCACACATAAGCAGGTGCACTCATGCATGCCATTATGTGGGGCTGGAATACACACAGATGATGGGAATCAGTTACAACAATTGAATTTCATCATTTGGAGGAAGGGGTCATGGGAACAACATGGGAGTAATCTAAACAAGGCAGAGACATCATGGTCAGAATACGTGGAGGGAGGCAGTGCTCTGCATGTCCTTGTGATACGTAAAGTTTGAAGTCTGAGTTCAGGGAAATGTCATTTGTTCAAATTATGTTTTCTAAGAAGATTTTCTGTTAAAGATTAAGCCCAGCTCATGAGGAACAAAATAGTTCTTGCAATATAACAAAAATTATAAGTAAGAACAAAAAGAGAAAGAAGACAGAATACTATCGGCCCTATGAAGTAGATTTTACTATGAGGTTAATCATGTACATTGGAATATAAAATTTGCACATCTATTGAGAAATCATATACATTAACATGGTGTTGAATTTGAAATCAAATACAAAATTCTGGCTTAAACTTTGTATATTGTAATTGCATTTCATTGGAATATACATTTTGCATATCATTGAGAAATCATATTCATTAACGTGGTATTGAATTTGAAATCACATACAAAATTCTGGCTTAGTATATTAATGTTTTTGTATATTACTAGTTCCATCAGATAATTCCTCATTTGGAAATTTCACTACTACGATGCCTGTATCTGTCTTTGATATTTAGGTAGTGCTAAATATATTGCGTTAGTCATTTTCTCCTTGTTAGGGCACAATAATAGAAATCAACAACCAAAAGAGGAAAAGGTTTTTCTGGCCATGTTTTCAGCCCATAGCTTGTCAGCTCCAAGGGAGAAAGGGAGGTGAAAGGGGCTGCATAGAGGAATGCTGCTGATGTCACAGTGGTCAGGAAGACAGAGAAGGTAGGAGCCAGCAAGTGAGACATGTGCTTCCGGGTCATGGCCCAGGAACCTTCCTCTAAACAAACCCCACCCCTGAAGCAGAAGCCAGCTGTGAGGCTCATATTTCCATCACCTTTTAAAACTCCACCTCTTCAGGCATGGAGCTCTGGAGGGACACCTGGTTCAATTCATAATACGTATCTTCCCTTTAGTTTTAGGGAGAATTTCTAGGATTTGGTTACACTTCTTTACCCAAAACTTTTAGTAGAAATCAAGGTATCAAGATTGTTTTTGTAGGTGAGAGTATGGTGTAGAGAGTTGGTTTTGTGTACATGTTTGAAATTGAATTTCTCTTCATCATGATTTTTTAATAGTATGATTCTTAGTTTCTCTAGAAATAATATGAAACAATGCCCTACTGCTTAAAAGTCTGCTGTAACTACACATTGCTTACTTTACACTGACTCTGAGGGTCCATAATATATTTGTTTTTTTTACATTTTACTTCGTATTGAAATTCTTACATTTCTGTTTGAAAAAATAGGAAATTTTATTTATTTAAATTATTTTATCAAATATTTCAATCATATGATATTTCTGGCTTTTAAAAAATATTCTCAAGAAAAAAGCAAAATAGCATATAAATCATGAATTAATGAAAGAGATTAATTTTAGAATAAATTCAATACCAAATATTCAATACATTTTGTTGTGGTTTATCAGTTGAGAGACTATCTAAAGTTAATTTAGAAGTGTATTTTTGGCTTATTTTTTACCTAGTTTCTTTCTTCAAATGTAGGTATGAGAAAAACTCACCTATATTATAAAGGTCACAATTGCTCACTAGTATTAATTGGAGGATAGAAAATAACTTTATTTTAATTTTAACAGTTCTGTAGTAAGACCCATCCACAACTCACTCTAACATTTTTCATTTTATCTAATTTCATCATAGATTTATTTTCATAAAATTAATGTTTCTTATGCATGTGAACATGTTAATAAAACTTTAGTGTATGATTTTTCTCATAAAAATAAAAAAATCAACCCTAAGGATGCAGTTTCTCAATGATAAGAATATTATTTCCTGCAAGTTAATTAATAAAAATTTAAAAGTTAGGAAGCACATTGGTAACACATAAGAGCTACATTTCACACAAAACTCTCACAAGAAACACAGCTGAGTTAAATCCCTGGATTCTGCCTGTTTGCTTCCTTATGAACCACAGGAGCAGAGTTAGACACAGCAGTGGAGCAGTGGATCTACTCACTTCCCCACTCAGTGAGCATCCTATGCAGATACGTAAAACACTGCACCTTCCACACAGGAGTTCACTCTTTTCTCTATAAATGTGAGGAAGAGTCACCATGAACCCGAGCCCTGGCAGGAAGGAGCAGACAAGCCAGTAAGGGAAATGCAAATTATCCAACACAAAACTGAAACACAAAGCTCCATGAGGCTCTATTGAAAGGTTCAAAAAATGTTTTTCTTTTCTGTTGAAAACATTTTTTTAGAATGCATAGGCTGCCCTCTGATTCCTAACCCTCTGGCCTCCTCCTACTCAGTTACACACCAGCAGGGACTGCACAGCCCCTAAATGTGAAGTGGGCCTTCCTGGGAATATGCACTCATTTGCACATGTGCTGAGTTAGACAACATTGTGTGCCAGGGAGTCCACTGGTTGGTGGATAACCAAGGATATTCGGTTCATAGATGCTGTTTCTCTCCTGTAAACAGTAAGAGGATTGCTGAGAGGAGACTGAGATCCCAGGGAGGAGCAGGGACACTGCAGCTCCTGCACATGACAGAGGCGTTTAAACCACATGCCGCACAGAGCTGCCTAAATGGCTTAAATTTTGACTTTAACAGAACCCACACGATAGGATGGAGCCTAAAATAAATAAAAATAGGATTACAAAATCAGAAACACATTCACAAGTCAAACATAGACCCCATAAAAATTTCAAACAGTTAAGAACACCATGAAGAATATTTACAAAATTTCTACTGTTCTTCCTTATTCCCAAACAGTGCAAAACTCTATGTGATCCTGTCATCTATGGACATTTATTGTCCTAGAGAATTTTCTCAATTATTGGGGTTAAAAGTCCATTGTCTCCTTTAGGGAAGTAAAGTCTTTTAGTGTTTGTTTAGTTGTATGCTAAAATCATTTAGATGTTTAATACAAAGAAGATCAAACTTTGAATACATGTTGAGCTCCATCGTGCTTTCCTCACTCTTGAGGAAAACAGTGTCCTATCCCAACCTCATTTTAAGGACTTAAAGAGTATGTATCCTTTAAGGAAAGACACTGGACAGCTTTTTCCACATCTTTTATATGTTATGTTTTACATCTTTGTTTCTCAGACTGTAGAACAAAGGATTCAACACTGGAATGAATAAGGTATAAAATACAGAAGACATTTTATTGGTGTCTTAGGAGTGACTGAATTGGGCTACACGTCCATAAACATCAAAGTCCCATAGAACACTATGACCGCGGTCAGGTGGGACCCACAGGTGGAGAAGGCCTTGTGCCTGCCCACTGCAGTGACCATTTCTGTAGATACAGCAAGCTATGATGCCCTGTGAAACCCATGTCTTTCTTGATTCATTTATGATTATCTGATCATCGCATCTTCAAAGCTAATTTATAAATTTGCTTTCACTTTTTGTACTGAGTAGATGCTTAGAAATTTGTTGATTATCTCTAAAACCTTTGAATAATTAATGAAATGTTTGCTGATTGTCCACTAATTGTCAGAGACAATTGTTTTCACTTTTGAACCTATTATTCATTGGAGATTCCAGTAAACTCTCTTTTTTGATTTTACCCAAAACTCTTTATGTTATATTATGCAAAATAAATGAATTCTAGAGATCTGCTGTGAAAC
The DNA here is from genome assembly GCA_004027455.1 of Hydrochoerus hydrochaeris. Taxonomy (NCBI): domain Eukaryota; kingdom Metazoa; phylum Chordata; class Mammalia; order Rodentia; family Hydrochaeridae; genus Hydrochoerus; species Hydrochoerus hydrochaeris. The sequence continues at coordinate 13,571 of PVLA01016296.1, forward strand.
ATTGTAATCATAGGTAATAATAGTACTATATTGTCCATTTGAAATTGCTAAGTGTTCTAATTCAGCAGTAAACATAATCAAATAAGGAAAACTCGCATCACTGAGTCACAAAATATGGTAAAAAAAAAAGACAAGTCTTGAAAATGTTATTAGAATTCCAAGAACAAAAAACAAAGTTACTATATTAGGATTTTACTAGAGAAAACAGATATAACATGAGACATACATATGTATAAGAAATTATAAGATTGGCTTATGATGATTAACCACAGATTCAGATGAGGAAGCAGGCAGAGGGTATCTGCACCCTGGAAGCTGAAGGATTCAATCCAAGGTCTGGAGTTGTTTGCAGTGTCCCATGCAAGTCCGAACCAACAGGCAGATGGGTCTGCGACAGAAGGCTGGAGTGTGTGCCGGGAGGCTGAAGGATCCAAGGCAGAAGCAGACGAGTCTGCACTGGAAGCCCAGAGACAACGTCCAAGCTGAAAGCGAAGACCAGCTGCTCTGAAGAATGGAACTCATCCATTCTTCCTCCTTCCCTTTTATATCATGCAGGCCATGAGCCACCCTAGGGAGTAGAATTGCTAAACCGATTTAATTAAGGTTCTCAATGTCTCAAGTTGGCACAGTCAATCAGCCAGTACAGTCACTTTTACAGTGAACCCTTTGTGTGAAATATCCAGGATACAAAATTATATGAATTTCAGAAACAGACTGCAGGATTCCAACAAAGTGAGAGATGAAGAAGAATATGCTGATAAAGGAAATAATAAATCTTTTGAAGTCATAAGCAGAAGCAATCAGTTTCTGAACACAATCCCATTTAGTGGGATATAGTTAGTGGGAAACTAAATACACGAAATATTTACAGAAATGCTACATAAATTTTTACAACACACTATTCAATATCTTCTTTCTGGAGTTTTTCCTAATGGTTTTGTGCTCTTTATTTATATAGTCTTTGAATTAGGTGAATATATAACTTTAATTGAAATTTGCAAATTGCTTCCAAAAACATGAGTTCTGTTCCCCCAGATCACAGTAAAATTGATTTCTGTGTCTTCTCACCATCATTTTGGGATCAACATTTTCTAAGTCTGTGTAATTTCTGGATATGTAAATGTGTTTGATATGCCTTTCCAATTATAATTTGTATGTCATTATTAAAATACATAATTTAAAAGTGGATTCTATCTTTGTAAATCTTTTCCTGTATATGATGTCAAGTATCCTGTGAATTAATATGATTTAACCAAGCAACTATATGGTTGTAACTACTGCTCCTACTCTGGGCCTTGTACTTTTCAAATATTTGGAATTTTTCTTAATAATGCAAGCTTACACATATTAGTGCATAAAGTACCTCATACACTGTATTACAGAGTTGGGTTGAGCTACGGCTCCCATCTTAAATGATATATGTAAATAGAGACAAATACATTCATTCAGTTCATTTTAACACCATTATTTGGAGTTGCAGTCATAATAGATATCAAATGTCATGAATTAATTCTAACATTTGAAGACAATAAACACATGATATCACAACGGAGTTTTCCACTATCAAGTAAAATTCCCAGGGTAGGGCACAGAGATATCTTGGAGTAGATGTTCTGCATTTATATCGTTTTGTTGACATTTAAATTCACGAATCTTATTAAATAGAATATTGTTTTGGTTACACAGTGTGTTCTGAAAGTCTTGTATTACAAGGAACTCATGAGACCCAAATTGAGGTCACAGGGAAGAAGTTTTAAAGAGCTAAAAACAAAGCAGAGACAATATCACTTAACCAGTCTTTGAAGTAAATATTTCATTGTGGTAAAAGTGTGCTGTGGGAGAAGCAGGCTTAACTCTGAGCATAGCAGACACCTTTTGCTCCACCTTGGCTCTTGGGCCTGGATGGTGAGGTTGGGTGGCATCTACCAGCGTAACGTAGATTGAAAAGAGTCAAACTAAAACAGTGCCAAGAGCAACATAGATTGAAAAGAGTCAAAATAAAACAGTGTGTAGATCAGGTCCCTAGGAAATCTCATAAGGTTAGGTGTGAGCTTTTTTAATTATGCAGTCACCTTTTGATTGCCTAAAGGCTTAATTTATTGAAATGCTGGAAAAGAAATAGGTTCTTAAAGAAATAATAGCAAATCCAATTCCAGAAATGTGTGCAACATTTTTGATGTGTTTAGAGTATTTCCAACTCAACAGTGAATTTACAGTTTGGAAACACGTAAAGAGTTCCTTGGTTAAATTGAAGTTAAATGAATATCATAGGATACCTAAAATTTAAAAATAAAGTTTCATTTTTTTATGTAGATTCATTTAAAAATCAGTGATTTTGGTAGGAGATACCAAGAAAATATGCCACATTTCCAGTCTCAGTCAATTCAAAATGAGGTGGAAGCACTGATTTTGAAATCCTCTGAGACAGTGACGAGGATGCCCTCGGGTGTGCTGGGACCGCAGGCAGGAGCGCGGGAAGTCTGTGTCTGGACACTGAGCTACACTAGCTGGCAGACGCGCGGGGCTTTGGGAACCGGGGCCCACAGGGAAGCAGAGGAGCCCGGGGCAGCAACGGCACTGCGGGTTCAAGCAGGGCCTGAGCAGGGTTCTGCTAGGCCGAGGGGCTCGGGGAAGGGGAAAGGCACGGAGCGCAACGCAGGCACGACCCGGGTCAGGGCGGCCTCCCCAGCTGTACTGCTGACCCCCAACTCCTGCCGCGGCTCCCGACGGAGGGCGAGCTCAACTGCAGTCTGTGGCACTGGCTGCAGGCCCGGCGTCAGGATGGCGTAGGGCGTGGGCGCGGCGTCGGGGGCGGGGCCTGGCGGGCGGCCTAGAAGGGGCGGGGCATCGGGCCTCGGACCGCCCACCCAGCGCAGCGTCCGTCCCGGCCACCCCGGAAACCGGAAGCCGGCCACGCGGCGGCTGAGGCGCCTCTTGCTCCAGGGCAGTGTTCTCTTCCTAGCGCCTGCGCCGTGCGCCCGCAAAGTAAGATAACCTTTCGCGACCTCAGAGAAGCGTCGGGTTCCCTCTGCGGGCGCCAGCAGGTGGGCACAGTCACTTTTGTATGGTCCTGTTTGTATTGTGAATATTTTTTGTTAATTGAATTTAAATAGTAGTATTTAGCTATACCGAGGAATAAAGAATTATGTTATGCCAGTGCTATGAAAGTATAATATAAAGGGAGAAATTCTCCCTGCCCCATTTGTCCCAGTAATGACACCAGCAGTGAGAGGATGTGAGCTGTGTGTGAGCACCAGGGTGGGATTCAGTTGCTTCCTAGACCTAAGGATGCTTTGCTTCTAACAGGAGCTGGTAGAAAGGATCCTATGGGAAGTGACCTGGGCGCGCTGGACCTGTGGCTCGCCACTGTATCTTCTCTCTCAGGTCACTGAGGCATAAGAATGATGGAGAATAGGATGGATGAAGGAAATCTTTCTGAATTCATCAGTTTTTTAAAAATTAGTACAAATTTGCAGTCCTTGGAGTTAAATTTTCTGGCAAGGCTGTGGTGAGCTTTCCTACAACTGTTGGAGGGAGTGTAAACTACTCTGGCACTATGGGAATCAGTAGAGAGATGTGTGAAAGAACTAGAACTGGAAATTCTGTGGGCCACAGCTATTCCCCATCTAGGTGTCCCTGACAAAGAGTTTAGGACATTATACTACAGTGACATATGCTCACCAATGTCTAAAGCAGCCCCTTTCACAATAACGAAATCCAGGAAGCCCTCAGCATACCCATCACCCCACGGCTGGATAAAGAAATTATAGAATCTGTGCACAATGGGGTGCTACTTGACTCCAGACACTATAGGGAATCTTTCTGATTTTAAAAAGTCTAATTAATTCAGTAATTTTACCATATTCCCCATGCCAATAAATAGAATGACATTTTACATTTTTAATGCATTTTAATGTGGAAAACATATTTTAAGATAAACTTGTATCCAAGCACATTGTTCATTGTATCTTTCACATTTTTTTTCCTCAAATAGGGAGATTCCCCCTGAGAATCATCATGCTGTGGAATATCAAGTTGATCATGCCGTGCTTCTACACACAGGTGCAGTTTTTCTCATAGACATAAAAAGAATTGTACAATGACAAGTAATCAGTCCAGTTAGGTGAGGACTACATATATAAAAGACTTTATTTTCCTTTGCTGGATTGTATCATCACAAAAGCTACAGGAGGAAAGTATAAGATGCCAGGGTTATTAGAATGTTAGCTCAGAAAAGCATTAGTGTTGAAACAAAAGGAGTTTGTGTATGAGAAGCAGGCACAGAGTGATGAGTGAAGTCAGAGTGGATGTGTCTGACTATATGAGTCCATAGAAGGATAGATTGATGGAGCTTATTCTCTGTGTAACAGCATGCAGAGTTCCACCAATACAGGCCATGATGGTGATGGCACATGGACTCTAGAAACTACACTACTGAACAGAGAATACAGTTTATCATCGTCGCATGGAGAACATATTCTAACACTGCATAGAATAAGCATGCTGCTTTTCCGGGCATTGAAGCCACAGTTACCCATTTTCTTACATTGAAGGTATGAAGTGACTTTCTTTTTTGACGTGAATTTCAATAACATGTTTGACAGTAACAGGAATATCATGCAGCTACTGAAAAGAAAAAGAAAAAACACACACATATGAAACTGTATTGGGTTTTCAGTTTGCAATTGCCATTGACAAGTGAAATGAGTCTTAAATTCCCATGACTCAAGGGGTAAATTGCTAGTGAAATGAAGAAGAGAATGATGCACAGCTCAAGATTCTCTTTGAATCCCTCAGTCTAAATAGAGTAACTTCACTGATACTCTTCATGGTGAAATCTTAGAGAACAAAATGGAAGATATCTAAAAATTACAGTTCGTACTATTATGAAATAATGATGACCACAGTGATCCTCAAGGGTGTGAACTATGTCCACATGTGTATTAGTGTGTGTATAATGTGTGTGTGTGTGTGCAGGATGTGTGTGTACGGTGTGTGTTCTAGTGCATGGATTTTATGAAATTACTTTCTTATTCATGAAATAGAATGAACCAAACATTGAACTTGGCAACATTTATCTTCTATTGTTAGATTCCTGCTTGTCCCCACTTTAGGTTACCTTCACCATCAGGAGAAGGAACACACACACACAACTAGGGGACTCATCCACCTCTGCAAATGTAAGTTTAATATTTTTTCTACTTTTTGTTTGCCAGAAGACAGTTGGTACTTACTTCCTATGCATGTCTTTTTTTTCTCGTGACTGGGACAAAACAGCTGACAACACAAAGGAGGAGAAGTTTCCTTTGTTTCACAGTGTCAGTCCCTGCTGGGCTGACTGCTAGGCAGAAACAGGGTAACAGAGGGCATCACTGAGGAAACGCTGCTCTCCTCATGAAGACCAGGAAGCAGGGGGAGAAGGGAGGAGCCAGAAAGGGATATTCATCACCCCAGGGTCATGGGCCCAGTGATCAGGCTCCTCGCTACAAGTAGCTCTGTGATTTCACCTTCTAAAAGCCCCGCCTGTGAGTACATGAGACCTTAAGAGGACATCCCAGATCTAGACCCTAGCACTGGGATTATTATTCAGAGATTAACTAAATTACAGTTTACATAGGTAAAGTGACAATGTTTGTATGAATTTATCAGATTATGATGATTTGATACATGCATATGGATAGCAATATACCTCAAAATACACCTTTATCATTGCTTTGCAGTGAATAACTTGCTAATCTTTTTCACTTTTTGATAAATACGTAATACATGAAAAATTATAGTACTTAATTTCAATATTTTAACATTTTATTACTCTAATTTTACTAGGTTGAATTTTTGTCTGTACTGTCTAGCATTACTAGCTCCCCTTTCTTAAATTGTGTATGCTTCACAATGCTAAAATACAATTCCATTTACTCTGAGGGTGTCATTTTATTTTTCACTTATGTATTTAGTTGGTTTTCTTTCATATTGCATCAGTAAAGTGTGTTTTCCATTTTTATAGCTAAATGCAATATGATTTTCTGAATTATTTTTAAAATGCATATTCGGCAATCATTTCATATGTCTGAAATGTTAATTTCATGTTCTACTCTGGCCTATTCCACTTCTTATTTTTATTCTGTATCATTAATCCAGCGCATCCAATCTGTCCTATAATTCTGAGACTGTTACTTGTGAGTCATGTTGACTTTTGTTGAGAATTTCAGTTGAATTTCTAGAAAAACTATTTGTGCATTGACTTCTAGGAATTCTTAGTTTGTTTGTTTTTTTCCCCCAAATTCTCTTTTGCTACTGAAGCAGTGTGTCATATATTGCACCATGATTTCCTCTTGGAATCATTGAGTTCTCTGTTGTATCTTATTTGACCACATTAAATAATACAGTGTTTGATTAATTCAGCTCCTTATTTGCATCATGTTTGATATAATTGATTATTTTCACGATCATGGTTTAAAATTCTTTGAAGTTTCTTCCATTGTAATCTCAGTAGAATTGGTTTTGGGCAGCTGCAAATATTGGGAAGCTATTTTCCTTGCTTTCTGATGAATCTAGTGCATGTGTGAATGTGTGTGTGAGTGTGAGTGTGTGTGTGTGTGTGTGTGTGTGTGTGTGTGAGTGAGAGTTGAGTGTACTGTGTTGAGGTTTGAAGATCACCAGAGTTGGAGAGTGAAAGACCTATTGTGCATAGACCTTTTGAGTAAGTGTTTTATTCTTTATATGTCTTAGGCTGTCGGGGTCCCAGCATGAAACAATGCAGTCAATCCTTTGTATTCCAGTTTGGCACTAGATTGATCTCTTAGCACTGTTGCGCAGTACAGAGTAACCACTAAGTGTATCAATATCTGACAAATAATCCATAAATTTATGTGTAAGTTAAAACTTCTTTGAAATATTCTCCAAGTGTTTTGTTACTCAGAAACTGACAGAGGAAGTAATTTGGGACCTGCTAGGGGACCAATAGGCTTTAATGAAAATATTCATGCATAACAGAAAATGAGGGAGGAATAGCTGAGAGACTATGAAAAGAGAAGGAATGAAGAAGGGAAGTGAGTATGAATGGAATATGAGAAAAATGTAGCGAGACTGTGTCTGATAGACTGTCGGGCAGAGGAAAGGAGTCTGTAGGCAGAGAAAGGCTCCTACGGGTTCCTGGCTAATCCTGACAGGAGCCAGTTAAAGCTTTACTGGAGAGAACAGTAAGAGCAAGGCAGGGCTGAAATACTGAGCAGTAGTTAAAGTCAAATAGGGGCAGATGGGGAAACCAGGCAACCTGTAACTGACAGAGCTCACCTTACTCTCAAAGCCTTCTCTTGTTGTCACTGTCAAATACATGTGAGAATAGATAATGTAATCATCTTGTTCAACTACATGCACTCCTGGTAGTGTTTATCTAACAGTATCAGCAATCATTTGAATCAGAGTTGTAGTTGATAGGGTAAATACCACTCATGAATATGGGAGAATTTGCACTAGGTAGAGGACGTTATGAAGTGTTCTGTATAATACTGGAAACACATTTGCATACACACATGCACATGTATTCACACACAAAATGTGACACTTAGAATCCTACGAGAGGATTGTCAGTCCTACAAGAGTTACTGCAGAGTAAGAAGTAATTGTAAATTTGAAAAAGAAACAACAGAACTTAACTAAAGAGAAATAATACTAAAGAAATGGAATGAACAGAAGTTTAGAGTAACTGCAGGGCACTATGAAATAATCTGATAT
>PVLA01016297.1:0-21316 GCA_004027455.1 Hydrochoerus hydrochaeris
GAAAGAAAGAAAGAAAGAAAGAAAGAAAGAAAGAAAGAAAGAAAGAAAGAAAGAAAGAAAGGTTCAGAAAGTGAACTTTTAAAAAGGATTGATTATAAATATGGGTTAATGTTTATACAGGAATAACTGTTTAAATATCAACAATATTTGAAACCTGAAGCTAAAACAAAGGTCTTTAAAACATATAATGCATACCCATGAGCTACTATCAGAATCAATTAATATGTTTTGATTGACTCAATGAATACACTTGCACAGAAATCTTATTACCTACAAAATCAAAGTTAGTAGCTTACAAGTGCAAGCCAACAGATCAGAAGAATAAGTACCGGATGATTCTACTTTTAGAAAATTCTAAAAAATGTGAATTACTTTGTAGTGTTAGACAGCAGAGTAATGCTTGCCCAGCAATGAGAGGAGTGGCAGGACATAGTGATTACCAAGAAGAATTTGCAAGGATGATGGATATGTTCATTAGCTTGATTTAGTAATGGTTTCACTGGTCTGTATGTATGTCAAATTATGTCTAACAGAATTAATTGTTCAGCTTATTGCCTGCCATTAATGCAATAAATTTGTCTTAGATAGTGAGTAGCTTTACCAGACCACTACCAAAATACATTAGAAGGTATAAAAATTTACTTAAGAACAATATCTGTCTCAAAAATAATAAATGGCTACCATAGTGAATGCTGTCTAGTACTACCCAGATTTAAGAGTAAGAAATGAAGGATTTGGTCCCCTAGTTGCAAGGAATATTATTTACTAACAAATTATAGCTATGACTTTATCATAAATTTCAACTGACAGGAAGTTTCTTGTCCAAGACTGCACTACCTACAAGGATGTACTGGGGCAACCATTATCCAATGGCTAAGGGATGAGGCTACAAAACATGTCTCTCCTTGCCTTACACAGGAATAGAGTGAACACAGTCTCCACTTTACATGAAACCAGGTAAAGGCTGTCTTATAACTGCATCACCAGATTTCCAGTCCCCTTGTGCTATCCTTCTTTCTTCATTCTCTCCCAAGTATTGTTCTTTTTCTTATTATTAATACACATTTGCAATACATAATGTTTACATTCCTTGTGTGGAATTGGTACATAAACATAGCACATCTTAACTTGTTTTTTCATCCCCTTTCCTTCTCTTTTTTCCTATCTCTCTAAATCCTTCCCATTTGAGAAAGATGGTTCTCTACTCCCTATCTTTTATTTTGCTCTTCATTTATAATTTGGATTCCTTGTTTAAGAGGAATAACCCAATATATGTTGGTGTGTCTGGTTTATTTCATTTAACATTATGTTCTTAAGGTGCATCCATTTTCCTGTAAATGACTCATTTATCTTTCTCTATGGCAGAGTAGTACATTGTTTTTAAGAGCATTAACCAATCAGCCACCTGCATATGAATATCTGTCTCAGAGTCTATTTATCTTTTACATCTTGGTTTCTTGAGATATTGTTTTGCTATGTAACACAGGCTGGCTTTGAACTCACTACATGCACCATCCAGACTCAAATTTGTGATCACACTCTCTCATGCTCCCAAGTGTTGAGATAATATGTATCACTGTCCATAGTTACAGACCTATCCAGAAAGAACCTGTTTCCTGAGGAGCCCAATGTAAGGAAACATTTTGATATGTTGAAAACAAAATGAAGTATAGAAAAGAGAAGTATACAACTGTGGTAAACATTTAAATAGCATAAAATTTGTATCAGCATTCATAAAGTTTTTATCTTCAATACTGTCATCATTGCATCCAAAGTTAACAAGGGAAATATTTATTTGGCTCACAGTTTGTACAGGTTTCAGTCCATAATCAGCTGACTGCAAAGTAGGATGTCTTGGCAGAGGAGAACCAGCTCATGGCATGAACAAAACAGCACAAGCAAGCAAGAAAGCAGGGAATTTTCTGACTGCATTTCTGCTCTTTTTATTTTATCCAGGATACTTAGGTTGGTAGCACTCACATCCTTAATCCTAGTGCACTAGAGACTACCATTGCTTCAAGAATCAATTCTAGCATCACATATTCTAGATACACTTACTTCTTTCTTTTTTGCTACTGGGGATTGAACTCACCACCACACACTTGCTAGGCAAGTGCTTATGCCACTGAGCTAAATTCCCAGGCCCTATTCAGTTACTTCTGAAAGATCCCCACCTATAACTACATGAAGCTTTGAAGGACATCTAAACACAATCCATAACAGGTTCACTATACACAATACCACAGTCATTTTTGGTTCATTGATTCTTTACCTTGTTGCTGAATTTCTGGGATCATCTACAAAGCATGAGTTTTCAAAGAAAACTCAAGAAAGAAATATGATGAACATGACATGTGATAATGGAGATTCTTATGCAGAGCATCAACAATTGGGGGTGGTGTCATGCTTTGGAAGAACTATGTTCATTAAGTTTTAGTACATGGAGGAACAATATTATATCAATATTAGTAGCTTCTTTTACTGTGGAAAAATACTATGAATACATACCAATAAAATATAATTTCCCACTCTAAGTTAGAATAGAGCAAAATTTGCTAGTTTTATTTGTTTCTTAAAATGACACCATTAAATTGAGCCTCACCCAGAGACCCCAAGTAGCTTGAGTGCTTCAGTAGGCTGGATAGTGTGAGCTGAAGGCCTGAAAAGCAAACTGTACCTGGCCATGGAGCCTTGGTATGTTATGCAAAACCTGGTATGTTAAGCCAAACCTGGTAGGGCCCTAACTAGCAACCCCAAAAAGCTGGGGAGCTTTGGTGCACTGAGTGGCATGAGATGAGGGCCTGCATAGCATGCTCCATCTAGCCATTCAGACTTGGTATGCCACTCAGAACCTGGTAGAGTGGCACAGCATCCTCAAGGAGCCAGGGAGCTACAGTGCACTACATGGGGTGTACTGAAAGTCTGCCCAGTGCACTCTCCCCACTTGGAGCGACTTTGAGTGCTACTCAACTGAGCAAACTATCTGAATCAAGACATCCTAAATTGAGGAAGCAATTGAAACTTTGCATTTGGTTTCCCAAGGTGTATTAGTCAGGGTTTTACTATAGCGAACAGATATAATACAAGATATACAGATGTAAAAAAACAACAAGATTGGCTTATGATGGTCAGCCATGGATTCGAATGAGGAAGTGTGCAAAGGCTGTCTGCACACTGGATGCAAAGGATTCAATCAAAGGTCTGGAGTTCACCCTAGTCTCATTCAAGTCCACACCAGCAAGCTGACAGGTCTGCAACAGAAGGCCAAAGGCTCTATGATGAAAGGCTGAAGAGTCTATGCCAGGAAGCTGAAGAGTCCACAATGGAAGCCAGGAGACAAGGTTCAACCAAAGGCAAAGATGGGAGTTTCTCCCAAGAATGGAATGCATTTGTGCTTCCTTCTTTACTTTTGTACCTCCAGGTGATGAGCCACCCTAGGTTGGGTCTTCTACACCCTTGGATGTACAATTGCTGAAACCATTTACTTAAGCTTTCAAACATCTCAAGTTGACACAATCAATAAACCACTACAATCCACCCCTTATCAACTTGACAACAAGACACATTTCTTTAAATTAAATTCAGATACACAGACATGCATAGAATTGCACCTAACATGTTATAACTGTCCAGAGAACAAGTCATCTTATCCACTTGAATGTTAAATTTGTCTTCTGCTGATATTACCTTTTGGTGAGCATTTACATGGGAAACAAGTATTTTTAAATCATTTGCTCATATAGACACATAACTCTTCCTCTAATATCTTTGCCACCAATTTTCCAATTATATTCCTTCCATGGTCCTTACCATCCAGCTAGACCATTGGCTACAGCCCATGAATCAGTATACAGTCTCACATTTGGCCATTCCTTCTTCCAGGCATAATGTACTACAAAGTGCACTGCTTGAAGTTCTGCCCACTGTGACAATTTCACTTCACAAATATCTTTTAAAGGTGTCTCACAAAGGGATTGTAATGCTGCAGCTGTCCACTTGTGGGTTGAGCCTGTGTAACATGCAGAGCTGTTCATAAACCAGGCACTAACATTCTTGTCCTCTGACAACTGATCATATGGTATACCCCACAAGACCATAGGTGCATGCTGGGAAACTGAAGGCAACATAGCAGGTATAGGAGCTATATGTATCTGGGTAACTTCCTCAGGCAATTTACTTGTGCCTTCTGTGCCTGTTCTGGCTCAATCATGAATATACTATTTCCACTTAATGATAAACTACTGCTGTGCATGTCCAACATTATGACTTGGTGGGTCAGATAATACCCAGGACATGATAGGCAACTCAGGTCCCATGGTGACCTGGTGTCTCATAGTCAAGCATTCAGTTTCCACTAGGGCCCAGTAGCAAGACAACAGCTGTTTCTCAAGGGGAAAGTAGTTGTCTGTAGACAATGGCAGAGCCTTACTCCAAAATCCTAAAGGCCTCCACTGTAATTCACCAATGGGGGCATGCAAGAGACTCCAAGCAGCATCTTTATTTGTAACTGACACCTCAAGTACCATTGGATCTGCTGGATCATATAGCCACAGTGGAAGAGCAGCCTGTACAGCAGCCTTGACCTGTTGCAGAGCTTTTTCCTGTTCTGAGCCCAACTCAAAATGAGCTGCTTTCCAAGGCACTCGGTAAATGGGATGGAGCAAGACACCTAAATGAGGAATGGGTTGCCTCCAAAATCCAAATAGGCCCACTAAGCATTGTGCCCCCTTTTTAGATGTAGGGGATGCCAGATGCAACAATTTATCTTTTACCTTAGAATGGATATCTCTACATGCTCCACACCACTGGACTCCTAGAAATTTCACTGAGGTAGAAGGACCTTGAATTTTTGTTTTATTTATTTCCCATCCTCTGGCTCTCAAATGCCTTGCTAACAAATTCAGTGTGGTTGCTACCTCCTGCTCACTAGGCCCAATCAACATAACATCATCAATGTAATGGACCAGTGTGATGTCCTGTGGCAGACAAAAGTGATCAAGACCCTTCAAACTAAATTGTGGCATAGTGTCGGTGAGTTAATATACCCCTGAGGTAAGACAGTGAAAGTATATGGATGACCATGCCAGCTATAAGCAAATTGTTTCTGATAATCCTTATGGATAGGTATGCAAAATCAATAGCTTCATACCAAGTACCAGGAGATGTGTTAATCAGCTCAAACAAGGAAACCACATCTGGTACTGCTGCTGCAATTGGAGTCACCACCTGATTCAGTTTACAGTAATCCACTGTCATTCTCCAAGACCTATCTGTCTTCTGCACAGGCCAAATGGGGGAATTAAATGGAGATGTGGTGTGCACCACTACCCCTGCATCCTTCAAGTCCTTGATGGTGGCAGTAATTTCTGCGATCACTCCAGGAATGTGATATTGCTTCTGGTTTACTAATTTACCAGGCAAAGGCAACTCAAATGGCTTCCATTTCCCCTTCCAAAGCATGGCAGCCCTCACATTACAGGTTAGGGAACCAATGTGAGGATTCTGCCAGGTACTAAGTACATCAATCCCAATTATACATTGTGGAACAGGGGAAATGACTACAGGGAGAATCCAAGGACCTATTGTACCCAGTGTGAGTCAGACATTTGCTAAAACTCCATTGATCACCTGGCCTCTGTAGGCTCCTACTCTTACTGGAGGGCCACAATGATGTTTTGGATATCCTGGAATCAGTGTTTTATCAGAACCAGTGTCCTATAGTCCCTGAAATATCTGATCATTCCCCTTTCCCCAGTGGACAGTTATTAGGGCAAAAGACCTTAGCAATTTTTCATCAATATTTTTTGTTCAAGTTAGCAATTAGTTTTCTCCAGAGAGAACTGTTCATATTCCAGCAGAAACCATTACCTCCCACACATGATCTTTTACACTTAATATATATCAGAGAAACTTCACCCTCCAGATCACTTTTTCACATTGTATAAAAATATACAAATGTGTTTTATTAGCATACTATTTTCAATACCTTTGTGTAATGATGGTAATAAAAAAATTCTGAATCTGATTACTTGAATTCAAATCTCATCTGCACTAATAAATTCAGTGGCCTTGGGAATTTAATTTTTAGAGCTTATTTTACATTTACTCTGAGTATTAAAAATCCAGTGCATATTTCATAATAAATGGTTTGCACAATATACCATACAGACTTACTTTAGACATATCTTGGGTTCAGTTCCAGATTGCTTCAGTAAAACCAAAGTTGCAATAAAATAGTTTGCAGTATATTTTTTTATTTTGCTAGTACATAACAATGCTACATTATACTGTACTACAGTGTATCATTTGTGTAATTGCATTATATCTAAAAACAAATTGCATGTTTTGATTAAAAATTTCTGTTTTTAAAACATGCTCAGAATAACCACATTCTTAATTGAGTCATAATTTTTTGATGAAGAAATATCTTTCCTCAATATTGATAGCTTTGCTGACTGATAAGCATGGTGTTTGCTCAAGGTCAAGATGGATGTAGTAATTTCTGAAAATAATAAAAAAATAAATATCACATTGTTTGACTCCATCTTCTCATGAAAGATTTCTTTGTAGCCTAATATGTTGTTTTCTGGCATTTTACCAGTGTTAGAACCTGTTTGGAAGCTAAATTTTATCCTCTCAAGTCTGTTGTAGACTCATTAGGTTTATGTAATCCTTTAAATATTTTGTTGTCATCTCAACAATGTCCACCGTATGCTCACAAGAATAGATCTCACCTCTAAGAAGCTTTTTATGTGCTCATTCATATAATTAATTTTTGGCTATTAAGTTTTTATCACAAGATTAGTTTAGCAATTAAGTCACACCTTCATATTCAACTAGTAATTACAATTTTCTATTTCCACTACATCTACAGTGATTTCTCCCTTGATCTTGAAACTACCAGAATCAACGCCAAAGGTTAAAATCAACCTCTTCTAAATTGATGTGAATGTGACAATGTGGCCTTATTCTATGACTCATGGATGGTATGTAAAATGGATGGCATGTAAATGCTCTTTCCACAAAGTTCTCAGTTTACTCTTCCAAGATACAGTATATTATCATTGGTGATGGCAGGTGTGGCATGATGAAATGGGTTTCTGTAATGTTAAAAACTGCTGGTTAAAATTCCTATTTGACCATTGGCTTCAGATTGGATGCCATGAAAAATATTCCATTAATTTCACTGTTCTTCTCCTTTATACTTTTCTGAATACTATGTCTCTGAAGGAGTCTTCAAATATTCAGTCAATCATGTTGCAAGCAAATATGATATAAAACAGACTTTGTAATGTCATATATAGAGGACAGAGTAACATTTGTATGGTCTTTGAGGGTCCCAGACTTTCAGAATGGTAAATGAAGATTGGTTTCAACCTAAAGTCACTGTCACTAAAGTCACAATTAAAGTTTCTTTAATCCCTAAAAAAAAGGTATTTTCTTGAGCCTTGGAGCCAGGCATTGGATTTTTCTTTCTCAAAGAGCTAGATAGCATCTTTTTCAAATAGGAGCCTGTTTCATCTGTTTTGAAAACTTGCTGATTACTTTATCCACCATAATTTTCTGAGCTAGATCTTTTGAACATCTTAATATAGCTACTTCAGTACCACTTTGCTTCACTTTATACTTTATCTTGTAGTGGTAACTGCTTCTTTTAAACTTCACAAAATAAATTCTACAAGTTTGGGACTTTGTTGCCAGTTTCCTTATCTGCCTTTAATTTAAAATGATTAAAAAGAGTTAGAGCTTTTCTATGGATTAGGCTTTTAAATTTTAAACGTATGTTGAACTATTCTGATTTCTCTTCTTGGTTTTTCATTTTTATTTGTTGTTTTTTTGTGTGTTTGTTTGTTTTTGGGGGGGATCTTTTTGTTCTGATTTTCCTTTGTATAGGAAATTGAAAGAGTAGATAAGAACAAAAATGTAAAATAGATATTGTGAAATTGTAAGAAATTATTCAAAAGGAAATAGGAACTAGAGTGGGAGAGAGGAAGGATGGGAAAAGGAAAAAATGATAAAAAAGGATGAAATGAAAAAAAGGGTTGTAAATGGGAAGTTGAAGAGGGATTGAAAGGAGAAGAGGGAATTGAGGTGAAAAAAGAGAAATCAAAATATATCATGTACACATTGAAAACCCCTATGATGAATAAGATTGTCATGTATATATAAAATGTACTAATAAGTGTAATTTTTAAGATGTATGATGTGGCTGGTATTATGTACTATATCAATCACTAAAACTTTTCCCATACCAGCAATAAGTTTATTTCCGTGTCTTATTCACAGGTTCACAGGACTAACCACTTACATTTCTGTCAAGAAATTTGACTTGCTTTCACAGCCTGGCTAAATGTTTGCCACAAACATCCTGATTTTATACTATTGAGGCTTTCAATAAGAGTAATCCACTAAGTTTAAGCATTTCTAGAATTTGAGGAAAAGTGAGAAATATTTACATTTCTGTTTATCTAAACACATGAACTATTCTAAGATAACTGATTCTTCTAACTTTAATATCCCTTTGTCTAGGGAAATAGGAAAGTTCAAAGAGAAAGAGACAGAACTGTGAACTATGAACCAGATTTATAGTAGAAAAAGGGGAACAAATCTATGATTTGTTAAATTGAATTTGTTCTCTTAAATGGGCATGGTTCATGGTTTCCCTAAAAATATTAAGCTCTCCTCGCTGTTCTCTGAGCACACCTCATCATTTTGGATTTAACAATGATGAAAAAGTTTGAAATACTGTGAGAATTATCAAATTATGACACACAGATATAACATGAGAGAGTCTTGGTGAAAAAAATAGTGAACTTTGCTTAATACAATATTGCAAATTTTAATTTATAGAAAGTGCCATCTTTTAAACCACAATAAGGAAAAGCACAAGAAATCAGGGATGCAGTGTATCATGTTATTTGAATTCCATTATCATTATTGTTAGCTACATTTTACTATTTTGAACATCTCCACAAAGAGATTGTTTACTTTTTAAGAATTCTTCCTTCTACATAACATATTTGGATTACAACACATGCTAAGTAAAAGAAAGTTGGAAATGACATATTCATATATTCCATCTAAGAGTTGCATTGATTTTCTGAGCAGTGAGACAAAGGAGATGGCTCTGGTCCCCTCTGGATTATCTTTAATGACAAGTATTGATCACTTTTAGAGATAGGTGAAACATGTGTAATCATAATCTGGGAGAGTGAGAGATCTCTGTGTCTTAAACTCCACATTAACCACATATCTTTATTCTGAAACTTGTAAATGCTCTGTTTATTTATTTATTTATTTATTTGGTACCGACAACTGAACTCAGGATCTCACACTTGCTCGGCAGGTATTGCATTGCTGAGCTATACACCCCATCCATACGAATGCTTTAGTTCCCTTAAAAGCAACTGTAATTATCCCTTTAATAAGAAAATTCATGGTATTTTCTTCACTTCACTTGATGTCTTAAATTGTATGGAAGAAGAATTTTAAAGTCATTTAGAAATATAATTCATCCAAGGAACATACTGAAATGCAGAAATTAATTAATACAATTCTAATAAATTGTGTATTTAACAAATTCCAATTTGAGAACGTAAGACTTAAGTAGCACATATATACTAGGTATTCAATACTTCACAGGTTTCACTTCAAATATTGTGACCTAAAATGATGGTATCTATAAAGATCAGCCCTTCTTTTGACTGTCAAAAACTGAATATACATTATAAACTCTTTGACTGAAACGTATCAATTGAATAATTTTAAGAATCAATTTTGTAGTCATCCTAGTTAAAAGATTGGAGATACTATTGTGTTCTGTCTCTATCAAATAGATGATCTCAAACAGGATTCATAGAAAGGAAGCTTCTACTACTTGAATTCTAAGTCAAAACCTCCCCAGAGGAAAAGTAACTGTATGTGAAAATGATTCATGAAAGACAGAATTTTAGTGAAAAATTTAGTGTAATTACATGGTTATTTCATAGCTGCAAACAAAAGACAAAATATTCTTCATTTGGTTTGAGATAATTTGAACAGAAAACACTTTAGATAGTATTAAATGTAGAAAGAGATCAGACAAAATATAAATTATTCAAGGTCATATGGATGTCTTCCTTAAAAGGTACAATGTCCCAATTATAGTCAGCCATGTTTTATCAAAATTCAGTCCCATTTTAATTGGATTAATGTTCTAATGGAACTATTTTTTTCCTATCCACTTTAAAAAAGCATACATTCTCAGAATTTGTAATGGAGAGATACTATCAGGTGTCCTTTGTATCAATGTTATTTATTTTTCTTTGAGTCTGCTTTTCTTTAATATGTGGTTATCAGAGATATGTTAATTGTAACTTCACTTTGGTCCACATGGTAAATATTAGATGTTTTTGTGTACACAATGCCATGGTCTACAAGGCAATTTTATTTGCTCAGTTGATAACAATCACTCTGCATGCTGTCTTTCATATCCTCCACAAGGAGCATACCAATATAATTTGCTAAATGACCAGATAACACTTCTCAGAATTTGATAATCCTAATAAAAATGAGAAAAATGTCAATTTCCAAACCAGCACTCATATTCAATAAAAATTTTCATAGCTATAAAAATATGCATGGCAATGAAGAAGATAAATTCAATCATAGCAAAAGTATATGTTTGTAAAAAAAAATCTTCTGAAGCATTCTTTTATGCCCTCAGGAACTTATCTTTGGAAAATTCTCATACAAATGAAAAATTGGTGAAAATAGTAAAGATACAAATAAAAATATTGTTAATTCTTTTTAACTTGTAAAACAGTACCTGCTTTTAAAACCCTTGTTATATATAACTGTTATAGATATTTATTTAATAGATAATGTCAACTCAGATATTTGACATTTATTGGTATCTGTGACATTTTCTTTAAAACACTGTTACTTATGTTAAAGTGTTTCAGTTTTTAATGTTAGTCTGTATTTATTTCACACAACATAGCAGCTCTAGGTTGTATTTATCCACTTGTCTCTAGAGCTTTGAAGAAATCCAAATCTACCTTATGTTTCAGAAAGCTTAGTATATCTTTGTTGTGAATTATTAAGAAAACAACAAGCAGGATGGAATAATGTAAAGTCTGATAAACATAATTGATGCTCTGACTCTGGCTTCTAGGTAATGTATAGATGGTAAGCTAGCAGAAGTAAAAAAAAAATTAAAAAGGTATTTGTCTCTAATTCCTGTTATTGTAAGTGGATAGAAGATTGGCTTTTGCAATTCAATAAATACAGAAAAAGCATACTTTTCTAAGTAGACATAGTGTTAAAAAGATTACTACAGACTATTAGATTGACATGTTTAAATACTGGTACATTAGTCACTTTTCTTGTAGGTGTTACAAAATACCAGACATTGCAAATTAAAAGAGAAAAGGTTTATTTTGTCTCATGTTTTCAAAGAATTCAGTACATAGTTGATTTGTTCTAAGGCCAAAAAGGCATGATGGGAGGCCCTAGTACAAGAAAACTCTCAACACATGGTGACTGGCATAAGAGAAGGAAGAGCTGGCATAAGAGATCATGCTTGCAAAATCATAGAACCAGTGGTCTGTTTCTTCCAACCAGGCCCACCTCCAGACAGCACACTCATTCATGTAGTCACCAGTGGAATAATCCATGCTTGTGTATAGCTGCCAATCCCACATGAGACTCTCGAGGGACATTTAAAATCTCAACACAAAATAGGAAATCTACAATTATTCCACACTGTCATTTAAAACACAAAAGACCTCTTTTATTTTTTGTTTTGGTTGCAGAGCAGATTAGTAGCACATGGTAAAAGAAAACAAATGTCAGCATTGACAGAATTTTTTGATGAGACTATCATGGATTGCCTGGTTTCAGAGGGTGTTTAGATGAATGAGTCCACTAAATTTTCCTTAAAAGTTTCATGAAAAAGTTTGATGTTTTCCTTAGAAAGTTTGAACTGGTCATCATTAGATTAGCTTTTACAGTTGAGTACCCAAGCAATTTTTTTTAAAAAATCAGTTAATCTAGGGAAGTATCTTCCACTGATTAAAACTGAGTTTGATGTCTATGTATATAATAAGAAAAAAAGTTTAGCAATTTATACTATATGTTACAATTTATAAAAAGCATTTATAAGGACAAAATCATGGCCAATGAGAATAAGAAGTCACCTCAGAATATGAGATATACTAAAACACAACATATAAGTACTTAATATAATTTTTATCAATAAATAATTGACAACTTACCCCTTGATACAGGAATAAGGCAATTATAATGGCCCAAATCACTTATAGTTAGTATGGCTTTTTTTTGGTACTGGGGATTGAACTCGCAACCTCACACATGCCAGGCAGGTGCTTAAGCCACTGAGCTAAATCCCTAGCCCCAGTATGGCTTTTTAATTATAACCCACATATATATTCAATTAAATTCATATCAAATGCTCAGGAATAGTTTTAAATACTGTAAATACTTGTATACAAGTATAAATATCCTAAATTCTATATAATCTTTATAGATGATCTAACATCATTACTCTTCAAAACCTTTGCTGAGACTGAAAATAAGCCTTATTCCCAGTCATTCCTGGAAGAAAGCATTGATCTGGTTGCCAAACCAGAAAAAGACTCAAACAAAAAGAGAATTATACATGCATCTCCTTTATGAACACATATACAAAAATTCTCAAAAAGATACTAACACAGAATGTAGTAAATTATCAAAAAGATTATATATATCATGAACAAGTAGGCCTCATCCCAGAGATATAGTGATGGTTCAACATATGCAAACTAGTAAAAGTAATATATCACATAAATAGAAGCAAGAACAAAAATAACATGACCAAGTCAAAAGATGCAGAAAATGAATTTTTAAAAATTCAACATAATTTCTTAATAAAAAACCCTCAAGAAAATAGTTGTGGATAAATGCCACATGTGACAAGCCAATACCCCTACAATATTAATTGGAACAAAGATTAAAGCTTTTGCTCTAAAATCACAAACAAGACAATGGTGCCCACTATTACCACTTGACTTCAAAAAAACCCCTCCAAACATTAGCTAGACCAATCAGGCAAAGAGAAAAAAACTAAAAAGGATATGCTTATGGAAAGAATTATCATTATTTACAGAGGACACATTCCTTTGCATGGAAGAGCCCAAAACTCCACCAAAAGATTCCTATAATTAATAAACAAATTCAGTAGCATAGCAGCAATACTTAAAACTCAAAAATCCCTAGTATTCTTGTGAATACTAGGACAAACTCACTGAAAAAAATTGGCAGAATAATGCCTTTCACAATAACATCAAGTAAAACAGAATACCACAGAAGTGAAAAACTCTGCAATGGAAACTACCATTCTCTGAAGAAAACAGACCAAAGAGAGTATAAAAAAGATAACTCTAAGAAGATAACCCTTGTTCCTGGAAGGCAATACCAAGATAGTAAAAATAGCTATACTTCCAAAACTGTTATACAAATTTAATGCAATCCCATTCAAAATATCAATAGAATTTCTCACAGAACTAGAAAAGCATCCTAAAATTTCTATTGAACCAAAGGAGACATAGACTAGCTAGAGCAATTCTGGGCAAGAAGCATAAAGTAGGAGGCATTAATCACTGCCCTAATGTTATACTACAAAGCTATTGGAATAAAAACAGCATTTTATTGGGAAAAAAAGACTCGAGTACTAGAATAGTAGATGAAGAAACAACTAGGCACATTCAACTAATTTATCATCTTAGAGAACAAATATCTCACCAGAGTAAAGATAGTCTCTAACAAATGGTGATTAGAAAATGGTCTTCTGCACGCCAATGACTGAACCTACATCTGTATCTTTCACCATTCACAAAACTAAAATCTAAGTGAATCAAAGGCCTAAACATTAAATCATACACAATCTTCTGGAAGATAAAATAAATAAAAGTCTTGAAAACATACGCATAGCCAAAGACTTTCTTGAAAGAATCCCAGTTGTAGAAGAAATAATGCCAAAAATCAAGGGATGAGATCACATCAAATTAGAAGGCTTCTGCGGAGCAAAAGAAAAAAACCAATATATTGAAGAAACAACATGCAGAATGACAAATGATTTTACCACGTATTCTTTAGACAATGGAGTAACATCTAGATTATATTAACTCAAAAATTTAGAACCCTCAAAAAATAAGACTCAATAAAAAAATTGGTATTTGAAATTCATAGACACTTCTCAGATGAAGAAGTACAAATGGTTAATAAGTAGATGAAAACATTTTCAACATCACTGGCCTTGATAGAAATACACATAAAAACAACATAGAGCTCTACCTCATTCTAGGATACTCTGTATTAAAGAAATCAAATAATAATAAATACTAGACAGGCTTTAGAAAAAAGGAGACATTCTTTATTGTTGGTGAGAATGTGAACCAATATAATCATTATGGAAATCAGTATGTGTTTGCCTCAATATCCTGAATCCATTTGGCCCAGCCAGTCTCCTTCTAAGCATCTTTTGAAAAGAATCAAAGGCATCATATTTCAGTGATACATGCATAACCTGTATAGAAACAGAACTGATAATAGATAAATCTTGGAAGGAGCCTAAATGTCCATGAAACAAGAAATGTATAAAAAACAACCTGTAGAATTTATATGCAATAGAGTACTAGTCTACTATAAGGATAAACGAGTAATATGTAGGAAAATGGATCCACCTTGATATTATCATGTTAAGTGAAGTAAGTCAAACACACAATCATAAATATTTCATAGTTTCTTTTACATGAGATACTAATATGTAAATAAATTGCAAAGAAAAAATACACAATGGGAATGAGTGAGTTGGAATGTGAACATCATGTACTACAAACATATACTACAAATATGTGCTGATATATATATATACATATATTTGTTTTTTGAATTAAGTTTAGTTTTGAATTAAGTTTAGTGATATATTATAGATATAAAAATTATCACATTATCATGGTAAATTTCTACCTGTATGTGATATATCTTGATTCCTTTTTTTAAATATAACCCTCCCCTCCTTTCAACCCATCTTCTCCTCCTTATTCACAAAGCTTTATTTCCATTTTATCTGGCTTTTCTCATTTTTTTCCTTCCTTTTCTTCTGTCCTTTCATTTCCCTTTCCTTATAAACAATTCTTATTAAATATTTTGTGCTGAAAAAAAATTTTTTTAGAATGTGGTGATAAGGACGACACACATACTATTCTATATATACTTATTTTTCATTTTAGCAAGCCAGATTTCCCTGCTGGGTTGAAACAAGGTTGTAAGAAAGAAAAACTAAGATAATCTACAGATAACATTTCTAAGTAAATTATGTTTTTTGTAGAGTGACTTTGTTTTTTAATAGAATAATGAGGAAATTTATTGTTTATTTCAAAAAAAATTAAAAATTACGTGTAATGTTTTAAAGAAAGAAACAATTGAACAACTAACTTTCCTGGTTTAATACATTTAAGTAGTTTTTGTATAAAATTGCATCTCAGGTAATGCTTGCAATTCCATTATCTTCATTGATTAGGATTTCTCATGGCATATAAAATATAATAGTGAAAGAAGACATTAATAATAGTCTGACCACACTATATTTTGGTGAATAGTCAACTGGAAAATTGTAAATACCAAATCTTCACAAATGTATTATGATAAAATAGCATATATCTTTTGATTACCATGATACTTGCAACATATTGTGACTAATATATATTTATTAACTGTATAGTGTGGGATAAATTAACCTCTAGCATCAGCTGACTTTGGCTAAGAAAAGCCAGGGTGCATGCCTTTAATGCTTAACATTTACACTTTACAAACTCTACAGGAATCTAAAACAATCTTTCAGAACCCTGCTGTACACTTGGATCAGGCTGTATATACATTGAAGGAAATCTTGCTCCTTTTCAACACATGATATTAATCAAACAGTAGGGTTCTGTAGCACCTCCACCCTTTTCTTGTTTATCACTTTTGATTTTCACCCTGACCCAATTCCTAGTGTGGAAAAGGTCAAAGCCTTGCCAAAATTTCATCCTGAAGATAATTTGTGAGTCTTCCATGTTTTATAATTTCAGTATAAAGACTATTTTCTCAAATGTATTATAATGTTTCCAAGTTAATGTCTATTATAGAGGTGATGTGTCATTACTGGAGCATTCTTCCTTATAAACCACACAAAGAGTCTTCTCTTGCTAGGCTTCTCCAATCAATTTTTAGAAGACTAAAGTACAACACCAATCAACCATTCCATCCTCATTGAATTGAATCTTGTTATACAGTTCTAAAATAAAATTCATCTCTAGATTGATTTTAAAATAAATTTATTCAGAAGAAATAATTTTTATAGATCTCTTGAGCAAAACATACTCTTATCCATATCCCTCTGTATGTGTGTGTGTGCATGCACATGTGTGCTTGTTTTCACCAGAAATCCTTACCCACATATGGTAAAATGTTATTCAGCTCATTATTTTCAATATTCTTTGTGTTCATCAAGAATGCAAATGATAATGGCAAAATTTTTGCCTCATTCTTAATTATTCACATTAAGAAACTGATACATATGTTAAGAAAATCAGCAAAATCTTTTCTCAGTACTTTTAAAAATCTGCGTGTGATCATTTTGTTAAAAATTTTCATTTGTTCCCTGGATGACAGTGAGATATAACATATTGTTATTTTAAATATTAATTCCTGTGATACAGTTCGATGTCACTTTAAGGTGGACCGTACCTGTAGAGAACAACTCAGCTAGAATTGAGTAAAATTTAAAACAAATGTCATTATTCATGATAATACTAAAAAAATGCTCCTTTAATATATAATATATAATGCATTGACATCACTCTATAAGAGAATGAATCTACAAATAAAAGCAACAAATAAAACTGGAAATTTCTGGAGAAAAGATAATTTTTAGAAATATGAGTTATACATATCCTTGCAAAATTTAAACAAAATTGAACAAAGTCAGAGATACATGCAGTGATCACAAAATAAATATGCCATTCCAATGTAAACTATAAAATAGACAAGATATTCACGACAGAATTACTTAAATGTTTGACAACAAATAGTGCAGTGTTGATTTAATTTGAAAGAAAAGAAAGAAAGATGATACGCTGTATAACTGATCCTATTTTCTTTCTGGGAGTGCTCTCAAGACCACTTTGAAAAGGATCAGCATAGGCAGAGGACTTCATTCTTGCAGATGAGCAAAACAGGATTCAGAAGGCAAATGGAGCCAGATATTGTTCTTATCAAACAAAAAAGAAAAAAAGGTCCAAGACACAAACAAAAACAAGACAAACTTTCAAAACACAAACAAGAATTGATACACAAATTCCTTTCAGTGGTCACGTGGTCCCACAGGTGGTCTTTATAGGCCAGTATGTCATACAAAACAAAACAAAATCAGCAATATTCTTGATATGTGAGATAATATTACAACAGAATCATATTTACACATATTTTTTATTGCAGAAATGGGTAGACAGGTCTAATATTTGAAGAAACAATGTTGAAAATTGTCTAAATGAAAAATTGTCAATATATAAGTCCAAAAAATTTAATTAATCTCAAGAGAAATATGTTTCTGTCCTCTATCTTCTGTTTCTCTGTTCCTGTTTCTGTTTCTCCATTTTTCTGTTCCTGTTTCTCTCTCTCTCTTTCACATACACACACACACACACACACACACACACACACACACACACACACACAGCAGACTTCAGGGCAGAAGCAACATGGTAGAGGTCCCTGCTGTGGAGGAAAGGTCTTTGTGTCATGGAAACTGGGAAGCAGAAAACAAAGGAAGCAATGCAATCTGCTACAAGGACCTGTCTCCTCTGACCAGAACCTACCTCTTAACATCACATGTACCTACACTCCATTATTCAATTACCTTTCAGAGGTTTAGCCAATAAACATTTCAGGCTGGGGCTGGAAGGCACATTCGAATATAAACCATAATATTGACAAAATTTCTGATTATTGTAAAGGCTTATCTTTATTTACAATAAAGGTGAGAATTTTTTTACTTAATTTATGGTAGAATTTTTTCTCCTATGAATATGATCTAGTTGACTAGTATGTACTAGTAGCAGGAAATAATTGAAGGTCATGTAGTAATGTTAATCTGTTTAAATTTAGTTAAGGTTAAGTAGATAAACTGTTCAAGTCTATACATATAGAAAATCATACAGGAAGGTGCAAAAATTGAAAAATAAAGACTTTTCAACTGTCCCAGTGCCCAAATTATGAGACAAACCCTGAGGTTATTGTGGGTCAAGAAATCAATAAGGAAATGTTTTACTGGGATCTGTGCTTAATGGAAATACAAATTTCAAAAGAATATTGACAAATCGATGATAAAAATTAAAATATGTAAGATAAACATAGATTTAAAAAGATATTTTTATGTAATAGCTATATTTATAGTCACTGAAAAGAGAATGATTACTTCTAAAGGCATTTAAATATGAGTGCATATGTGCATGTGCTTTAAACTTGGATATTAGGTTGTATGTGTTTGTGTGTGAATGAACACACATATGTGCAATGTTTATTTAAATAAAGTTGTCACAGTACTGTCAATGAGGATAGCTTTATGAATTACAGATAATTATTATTTTCTTATAAAATTATATGTATTCACAACTAATATTTTTTGGTTTTGTTCTTATCTTAGCCCTGCACTGAAACAATGAAGACTTGATACCATCATATACATAATAATGGCTACTATAGGCAGAAACTTTGAAAATATAATTGTAGCTGGTTGATTAGATCAAATCAGGATTATTGTCTGACTCTTCAGAGACAGACAGAGAGATTTTCACTCCCTAATATATCCACACTTTTGTTAAAAGCACAAAGGAGAAAAATGCTGAGTTCTTGCTTTTTTGAATGTAACTGTATTTTTTTTAGGAGGGAAATAAAAATCGTTGTCTTCAATTTTAAAACTCAGGAACATCTGCATTAGTTCTTCCTCAGAAGGTAGCACACACTTCCACAAAGCCAACTCCATCTATGCTTTCTACAATCAATACAGTTATAATTTATAAGTCTAGCTCATAGCTCACATCCCAAGTTTTAGAACTACACATCTGGGCACCTTATTTATGTGGAAGTAGTTTTTGCTCTACAGCATTTCATGATTGTAAGCCCTGCTACCAGGCTTCATGATATATAATTAAATGATTCTAAGTTGTAAGCTTTCTACCTGGGAAGGGAATGTTTTTTAAACTTCATTATTAGTTTCATAAAAAAGAGCATCATTTATGTTCTCTTTGGGTATTGTTAACAGAGCAATAATTTAAAGCTTTGTGTCACACCTAATGTATCACTGAAATAAAATTCGACTTTTTGTATGTTTAGATTTTAAAAGTGGGTAACACTTCTAGCACTTTACCCCAGTTTCTTAAAAAATTGGCTAATTGGCTTTTAATATTATTCATAGCATATATCTATGGTATCTATTTGAAATTATGAACTGAATGAAAGCTTTGATAGTTCTGTAGAGCCTTGTGATGTTACCGTCTGTTTTAATATAACATTTTTGGAAAGTATGGTATTCAAAAACTGCTGACAGACAAATATGGTTCTTTGAGTGGAACCATAACTGACTTTTGGATTTTCAATGGGTATTTATTGATTGTTGCTTATTTGGTTACTTATAAAAAGTGTAGCATTGATGTCCTTTGATGACTTTGGGAAACATATTCTCTGTAAAAGTTATAATTAAATCAGTGGAATAGATTTTAAATTGTTGGTACTGGTGTTTACTTCAGCCAATGAGACAGCAACCCAAATTTTTAAGACTAAAAGGTCTTTTTTTTCATTGTTTGGCTATTTGATCTTCTCCTTTGGCCATTAGTTTATATTTGTTTTGCTATTTGATCTTCTCTTTTTGCCATTAGTATAAATTTTCCTTAAAATGAAATTCAATTTGTAAGCATGGTGTCAATTTATATTCTAATCTGAGTTTTTGTGTAATTCAACATTTGGTTCATAATATTTAAGACTCAGAAGTACAGAAATAAAATGGATACAAGATGAAAAAGAATATTTCAAGCAATTTTATGAATTAATAGGTAAATTCATAATGTATATTTTAAAATGTAATAATAAAATTATGCACAAATAGCTATATATTATAAAATTATACCATTAAATTAAAATATAAGCAAATCCATACCCATATTCACACATACACAGACAGTCTCATCACATTGCTACAACAAAATACCATAGTTGTTTTAAATAATGAACAATTATTTTCTTTTAGTTCTGGAAGTTGGAACTCTAGAGTGTCCAGCTTCTGATGAAGGCTGTCTTCTGTCTCATAGAAAAAATATGCCACTATCTCTTTACATACTTTTTTGTGATGTTAATGTGGGGAAATCAGAAAGCAGTCTTATAGTATTTCTTTTTAAAAAGATACTAGCCTTGGCTTAATTTAGCTTTACTTTCATACAGGTCCCATCTCCAAAGTCAGTCACAGTACATTCTGGTGCAAAAACATCAGCATGTTATGTACAGTGGTAGAGTTAGAGGCATGTTCAGTCCATAACCTAACTTTGCCCAGCAAATTCACATTCTTCTCATTTGAAGAATAAATTATTCCCAGAATAACAGACTGCCAGTTCTCAACTCATTACAGATGAAACTGAATGTTTAAATTCAAAAAAATCATTGAAATATAAAATAAATAAGAATGAAATTTAAAGTTTAATTTCCTGGTAAAATTTCTCTTCAGTTGCTAACCTATGAAATTTGTGAAGTTAATTGCTTCTAAAATACAATAGTTACATGAGTAAAGTAGATATTCCTGTTACAAAATTGAGAAAAGTGAGGAAACAAAAAAGTCTAAAGTCAAGCAAAACAAATGTACTAGATCATAAGGTTCAGCAATGATTTTATTTTTTATGGGATAAACTTAGATGCCCTTTTATACACTTAGATGGTTATTTGACTTTCCAAAATCACTTCAACCAGGCAGAAATCATTCTTCCTTCACAAGTCTGCAAGTTAGGGTTCACTCTCTTGTGTTTGGGTATACTTTATATATAATTTTTAACTTTATATATACTTTTTATATAGTTTACTGTTATACTTTAACAGGTCTTCAGGGAAGTACCTGTCCAAGGTTTCTGAGAGAAGCCTTATAACCTGCTGGAGCTGAAGTGGTGGACCCACCCTTTGAAATCAGTAATCTAGACCTCATGATCTCTCAATTGTCTCAGTTATTCTCTTTCTGTATCACTTTGTTTTTACT